>JALLBJ010000237.1:0-33047 GCA_036940105.1 Skeletonema potamos
ACTTTTTGTTCGGCCGAAAGTGGAAAAGCGACGTCAAATTTGAGTTGCATCCACAGAAATCCAAAAAGAGGGCTAGCGCCGAGGGGATGCCCACCGTGGAAAGGTCAATTGGATGTTTTTGGTGTTAGCTTCGTTAGACAACTCAAAAATGAGACGAGCAAACGCGATCGCGTCTCCGTGACGTCATTAAATAAAATCCCATCTCGATCTCTGCTTTTATGCAATAATTACATAGATAATAATGAGGCCTGCATACTCCTGCAGCGACCAACTAATAACCATCACCTATGCAAAATGACGTTCAAACTCGCGCTGTTCCTATTCTTCATCGCTCGCGTAGAGAAATCTTTCTCCACAGTATCAGATACGGAGCGATTTTCGTCATCAATTCTAGATAGTGACAATGATCTACAGTTTGGATTGCCGAGACCACAGCGCACAAAAAATAATGGGAGAATTAGAGATGCAATAACTCGTGCATATATTGATCGAGATCCAATTTACTTTGATGATGAGTTTGAAAACACAAATGAAGACAATCTAGATAGCGTACCGCATGATCCACTTTCACATTTTTACAGCCGGCATCATGATGCTGCACAATGGCGAAGTCCACTGGAAAGAATATCACCCCTCCCTTCGTCATCACTACAAAATTCACAAGCAGAAACTTCTACAATACACATTGGAACGCCATTCATAATACATCCTGGCTGGAAACACTCACATCAAATTGATGTGCACCAACATAACACAAATAACAAGCAACCACCACAATACAAACTCAAAACACGCTCCACAGGAACCACAATCGCAGCTCTACTGGCAAATAATTCCACAGTACTAATCCTTGCCGCTGATACACGTGCCACCGACGATTCCACCGTGGCAGATAAGCGTTGTGAGAAGTTACATACTTTGGCAAGGAATGTATGGTGCGCTGGCGCGGGGACAAGTGCCGATGTTGAGGCTATGGTACGAAGAGTCAAGTTTACATTTTGGAAGCGAGGGGTTGTGGATGGGTACAATGTTGGTATTGGAAATATGGGAAGTAGCGGCAGAGGAGGAGGAGCGAGGAGTACACAGTTATCATCATCCGAAGACAATGATGTTCCAATTGCATCTGTAATGGCTATATTACACTACCTTAGAACACAACTGCAAAAGACACGTGGGGCACTGGGGGTCAATCTCTTGGTAGGAGGATATGAGTATGGACAATCGCGTGCCTATTTGGCTGCCGTGCATCCTCATGGTAGTATGGACGTAGTGACGTACGCTGCATTGGGATCAGGTGGACTCGCTGCCACTGGCGTATTAGAGTCACGATATCCCCAAGTCGGCTGTAGTCATTGTACCGTCGAGGAGGGAATACGGCTGGCTGTGGAAGCAGTCAAAGCTGGAATTGACAATGATTTGGGAAGTGGAAGTCAGGTAGATGTTTGTGTGATCAGTGCAGGCGGAGTTATCTATCGAAGGGCGATTGTGAAAGAGGAAGAGCTGGAATGGATAAATGACAATGATAGCTGGTACGATGCTGCAAGAAAAGAAAACGAGAACAATCATGTGGTAGTTAGTGGTGTAAATGGATTTGGGAATCTTCCATTTTCATTCCAATCAAAGAAAATAGTTGTTGGCGGAAGAATAGAAGCTGAAAGAGAGCGGAGAGAATGGCTGGATGGAGTGCTGCGTGCAGAAAAAGAGTAACTTCAATCCTAATCATGCCATAGTATCAATACCTCAATCAAACTCGTTCCCAAACAAGCATCGTGGCATCAACATTGTTACTCGTGTAGCCATCATCTGTAATGTGTATACTGCCATCTCGTATTTGCTTCCAGCACCTTTGGTGATCATTACACGCGTCAAATGATTCTTGCACAGCATCTACACATGCGGCCGTGACGCAAAATGCAATGCCTCCTCTCTTCAACACACGCGATAGTTCTTCAACAGCCATTCCAAGATGCTTTCTTGCAAGATCTTTGTCTGTTCCACCACTCAAATATATTGAATCGAGAGTGCCTTTGTCCAGAACTGCATCATATGTTTCATCATCATACGGTAATGATCCAGCATCAGCCACTCGCATATCGTCCATCAACTTTAATCTAGATGGTCCAAACAATTTCTTTGCACATTCCACCCCCTCAGGTGCTAGAAGTCTCTTAACGTGGTGACTAACACACTGTGTTATCTTATCTGTTTCATCTCTTTGTATCGACTATTCCACTGGAATAAACGAGATCATCCCAAGCATAATATGCTGGAATAATGAGATCATCCCGAGCGTATGCTCTGGTGTGATCTTGCTTGTGTCCGAGCTGCGCTCGGCGCATTCAGTCTGGTCCTGTTCAGTATTCCGCGGCGGTTTTTCCGCCACTCAGACCGCTGAGGAAAAACTACCATCTGACAACATATTCATCGCGTATATCATAATATTGGCGGTCGCAATAAAACGGCAATAGCGACCTCATCAGCTACTACCATAAGCACCATCATCGCATCGCCGTGACCGTGAAGAAGATAAGAGGTAGAGAAGAAGAACATTAATTGCACCCTCAGCAGAAGACCTCCTTAGCACAACCATGATCGAAGTAGTCCTTAACGACCGCCTGGGGAAGAAGGTCCGCGTCAAGTGTAACGAAGATGATACAATCGGTGATCTAAAGAAATTAGCGGCAGCACAACTGGGTACTCGACCGGAGAAATTGCGGATACAAAAATGGTACACTGTGTACAAGGATCATATTACATTAGAAGATTATGAAATTCATGATGGGATGGGATTGGAATTGTATTACAATTGAAAAAAATATATGTCTTGGATGGAATTGGATGGGATGATATTTACAACAATAAGAAAAATAGGATGTGGAAGATGTTACATTCACTTTACTGCCCAATTATAATGCGAAAATCATCGTTCTGAGAGAGAGAGAGAGAGAGAGAATCGTTGCATGACCACTAACTGCTAGAGAGGAAAGAGGAGATAATACCAAAACTTATTATTTACGATGTATGAAATTTGGCAATTACTTCGTTTTGAGCAGTTGTTACGTAGCGTGTTATTAGGCATTAAGTTAGGATAGTAAGAGCAATGAAACTTCAATGGATTGTCTTAGGTGAGAATTCCATCGTCATCTGTGGTGGCATCATCATCAGTGTCAGCATCGTTTCTCCTCGAGATGGTATAGTAGCCTCATTCATGGTTTCATTGAGCGATCTATCCTTAGTCTTTGATTTCATCGTCGTCTTATTTTTCTTTGTAGATGAGGTGGAGGACTCGGTCATTTATGTTCATTCCCTCGAGTTGGCGATTCAACTCCTTTTTGCCGTAATAACCTGGACTAGAAAGGCGACGGGACTGGTTATCATTGTTCTTGGGACTTGCCAGTACCAACACAAGAAGGGAAAGAGGAGTGTTCGAGTGACACTCATCTTTGCTGGGTTCTTTGGGGAAAGAACGAATTGTGAAGGAGAAGTCCGTGAGGAGCGGGCCTCTGGCCACGGAGGAGCCGGCGGCGGTGGATGTGGTGGCTTGGAAGTGGCTTGGAGCAGGGTGTGGAGAGTAGTCTGTACCTCCTATTTTAAACTGAAAATTAGATATCTCCCCCCGGAAGAGTTATGCGATCATCAACACTCCTATCCGACGAAGAAGAGCCCGAGTTCCTGAGGAACAATGCTGGATTGAGATGTCTTGTTGCTCAGCTGGAACGAGTGAATCAGCAAATTGAACAGCACGAGAAATTTAAAGAGCAGATGAATCAGGCTGAGAAACAATGCGCCGAAATGAAAGCCAAAGCAGCGTCGGAAGCATCCGCTTCAAAGCAGCAAAATACCACGACAGACACAGATGAGTGGGAAACGCATTGGGATGACGCAGTCGGTGCATGGTATTATTTTAACCCCAGAACTGGTGAAGCTTCGTGGATTCCTCCTACACTAAGAAAGAAGTACGCAGCCTCATCTTAGCCTCTCTTGCGAGAATCAATTCTCTTCGTTACAACTTCATCTACCAATCCATCGACACACGACTTCATCTGAACTCTTTGAGCAAGTATCCACAACTTGTATTTATCCATTTTCTTTGCATACTCATCATGCTTGGTACAACACTCTTTGATCAACGAATAAATCTTGTCTACATCGAATTGAGCAAATTTGAATTCAGATGGTAATGGGACGTCTTCTTCAAAATTTGCCGCTCCTTCTCTATTAGTAATGACGACGCACCCAGCCAAGGTTGCCTCTCTCGGTAATCTATCCATGCCGGGGTGAGGCCCAAAGTCAATATACTGCATCGAGGAGGTAGAATTAGTGTGATGAATGTTACGTTTGATGCTAATCCGTGAGAGCATATATTTAGCATACGGGAATATAACATAGTAAAGCAAAAACTCACCACCTTGGCAGTCTTCAACAACTCTACAACCTCTTCACCAGTCATTCGTTCCCGTCCACCAGGACCTTTCCCAATCGGACAAAATCGTATCCCTCCACCAGTAACACTCCCATCCCATTCCGTTTTAGCTTGTTTGCCACATGCTCGTCGAATGATTTCATCCGTCCAATGCATTCCCTTGGCAGGGTTGTATACTACTAGATTTGATTTGGTTTCGTTGTTGCTACTACCATCATCTTTACTACTACTAGTAGTCTCTTTTGTTGTTGGTATTGATGGAAATGTAAACTCGGACGATGTATAGGGTATAAACTCCGTCATTGTCAAGACATGATGTTGTTGTTGATTTTTATTGTTGTTTTTCTGTTCCCCTCCAGGTCTTCCAGACTCTAACTTCGTTTGGACATAATCACGTGCATATGCACTCTGAACCAAATGTAAAATATCCTGTCTTATTGTGAACTGTTGTGACGTAAACCGTCCCTTGTTATTATTCACTGACAACCACCATATTGCAGATTGGTACTTTTTCATGGGAGTAGTGTTCGATGATGCCGATTCTAATGGTTGTAATGAATCGATTAAATGTGTCCAAACTTCTGGCCATATAACTAAATCAGAGGAATATTCACCATGTGCTGATGGAGTTGTAGAAGAGGAAGAGGAGTAGTCAAGTGGCTGCGATGGGAAATTGTACTCAAGCATGGGAGCGTTGTACTTGTCATATTTGGAAGGACGTGGTGATCTATCTCCAAAGACTTGCTCCACAGATGATGATGATGATGATGAGCGTTCTCGTAAATAGAGCATTAATGCTTTTAATTGTCGTTTCCCATTTCCAACAACTTGTGGCTTGCTGCTTTTGTTCTTATTTGTAATGAGTCTGCCAAATTCATCGTGGACAGCGTCATCTTTTTTTGCGTTGTTGGTGTCTGCATCATCGTCGTCGTCGTAATAGTATTCGCCCGAGTTGATCATATGACACAGCTGATGCAATGCCTCTGGTCCACCAGTTTCTGTGTTGGCAGGACAAGCAATATATATCGTCTTGATGGGGGTACATGATGGGTAGCTATAATAATTTTCTTGTGTTTGTTTTTGACGGGGCTGATGTATTTGTGATGATTCAAACGAGGAACGAGATCGCTTGTTGCTGCCGCCGTTGGATGATGTTGTTGTTGTTGTTGATGCAGCGGCAGCCTGGGTGGTCTCCTTGAACTGGCTTAGGAGAGATGCAAAGCCCGACATGGTTACCGTGTTACTGTAATAACAGCGCGTAATAACATTTATTACAGTTGCTTTTTTTGTTGTGCATGCGCGGTGGAGCGAAAATAAATCACGCTATAATCACGTCTACACATCAACTACGACATTTCGCCGCATCACGATAGCCTTCTTACATCACGAACATAAAACATGACGGGTATTTGCTCACTCGTATAGCAGTTCCATTGCTGTCATCACAACAACATGAAAACATTGGGGTCGCCAGTTTTCCTCGCAGCAACAACGGCTTGCTACAGCTGCGGTCTCGCATTTGTGCCGCAACAGAGTCGTCGTCGACGTATTCTAGGAGATGTGTCGACACGAATAACACAAGAACAGCAGCAACAAGCGGAAGAAACGACAACAGCAAATGTCAACTTTGAAGAATGGATAGAGGACGCACCTGACGAAGTCACAAGGTGGAAATCATGTCCCATAACTGACGGTGGATGTATTCCCTCTTATGTTGAAGGGACACTCATCCGAAATGGTGGCGCGATCTGGACTGCACCTAACAACAACGACGAATTCTCACACATATTCGATGGATTTGCAAAGATTCATGCATATAAAATACATAATTCTCAAGTGGAATGTCAATCGAGATTCTTGCAGGGGTCATGGTACAAGGCATTTCAAAAATCAAACAAACAATCTATTCCTGTGGGAATTGGGACTGGTCCAGTGCTGGACTCCGCCACCCAACAACCCAAACTTGGCGTGGTTCGAATAATTCAAGCATTGATCAACTCAGCAACAATCTTTGATAATACTCCGGTTAACATATGGGATTATCAACCACATATGAAAGAATCTGACAACCACAAGAAGACCATTTCTGCATTGACTGATGCTCCACCTCGAACAATTATTGATTTCAATACGATGGATACAATTTCCAGTTCAACTTTGAATCCACTAGCTTCGGGTGCGAAAGGATATGAGTTATTTATTACAGCTCATCCATTGTATTCACAAGCTAAAGCGGCAACAGCAGCAGTTTGTGATGGTGTAGACACTTACAATGTGGCAGTTGAGCTTGGCCTTCAAGGACCTCGTGTTAACCTCGTCAGAGAGACCAGTCGAGGAGAACGAAGTGTGATTACGAGTGTTCTTTCAACAGATGGTATTCCATATTTGCATTCCTTTGGGTTGTCGGCCAATTATGCAATGATTGTATTACAACCCTTGAGATTAGATCCATCACCAGATCGTTTATTGGAACTTGGATTTCTTCGGGCAATGCGACATGTCGATCAAACACGTATTGTTGTTGTAGGATTGGCATCCGGTGATGTGGTTATTGACAAAAGCATTGATGAGAAGGTTTATTTTTATCACAGCATTAGTCAAGCAGAAATTGTAAATGGTCAAGAAGATGGCGGCGGTGTGACTGTCTCTCTACGCTTATGTGCATACAAGACACCTGATCAAATTACTGGAGAACATCAATTCATGAGATTAGAGCAAGCCAAGAAGGGTCGACAGTGGAGGAATAAGTTACACAGAGGAGGCAAATTTTGTGATATCAATTGTAATTTATTGGACCAATCAGTGAAGGTAGAATGGAATGATGAAATAAAGCAAGGGTACGAATTGCCTGTTACACGGTATAGTCGAGCGTATGGCTCAGAATGCATATCAGCGAAGCATCCTCGATATGTGTACGCCTTTGGAGCGTTTGCTCTCGGGTCACAAGATTACGACAATTGGGGTCTATTCAAGTTTGATCTTGAAAAGAATAAAGTATCTTCTTACTATCAGCAAGATTCTGTCTACCTATCCGAACCGATATTTGTTCCAAATCCTGACGGTGAGACGGAAGATGATGGAGTTCTGCTCAGCCAGGCTTACTTTGGAAGAGAAAGTGAAACGAAGCTTCTTGTATTCAACGCAAGAGACATGGAGGTTATAGCGACAGTCTCAACAGGAATGCGAGCTCCTCTTGATTTTCATGGCGCTTGGATACCAAATTAGATTGCTCGTTATTTAGTAGCGCAGATTATATTAATTCCTTTCTCTCTCTTGCTAGCTAGCTGTTTCTTTGTTACCGTCCCCATCTCCAGTACTGTCTTGACTACCGAAGAAACTGCTGATAGATGACGACAAGCGAGCGTTCATTTCCAAATCCAGCTCCTGACGAATTGCACCTGAATATCCTTCGACAAATTTGCTGATGAAGCTCTTCCCAGCCTCTTTCGCACTAGACTCTATTTCTCTCATTACCAACTCATCTTGAATAGTTGCTTTCAACTCATTCTCTAACCTACGGATGCGAAGTTTCCCTTCAGGTGATATGGATGTAATCTTTCCCGTTGATTCCTCTGTCAGAATTGCATTGTAAGTACTATCAGCTTCGGCGAGTTGCTGTACTTCTCGTGCGGCGCGTTCGGCTAGCCTTTTGTTTCTTCGGGCGTTCCTCATCGCCTCCTTTACTCGATCGAGTGTAAGAATGAGTGTTCGATTTGGGACGGTGAAAGCCATATAATGATTGCCTAAGAATCGACCTGGACGTAGAACTGCAGAGAACTCGAAACACAACTTTCCATTCTTAATCTCGATGGATTTCAGTTGATTGTCTTCGCCCATATTGAATCCATCCATCTTGTCATTTTTCTTTAAGGGGGACACTAGTGGGATGTAGGTATACAACGGTTTAAATCGGGGTATTGTGTAGTCAAACATCTCTTTGCATTTTGTTCGGACACTGATAAGAAGGAATGAAGGCGATTAGCAAACGAATCGATGCAAAAATAAAACATATCTTGTAGGGATCAACTCACGCATTCTCAAAGTCCTTTGGACACTCAGCAAAAATAGCTATCTCGGGCTGCAACAAACCAATGATTCTCCCATTTCCTCGTGTGCCAATCTTCGTTCTTAGCTTGAACCCGTTTTCAATTGACGGTGCGTCAGGAGAGGTTTTTATTCTTGCACGGCCAGTAATGATGAGTCGATCTCTCCAGTCAAACTGAACATCTTCAAGCTTTTGTACCTCTACTAGCGGAGCATTTTGTTCAAAGAGCTTCCATGTACGGCCATAGAACACAGCCCCGTCAAAGAGGTCTCGGATGCCTCTAACTCGTCTGCTCAATGCACGCGCTACCAAGCGTCGAAGGCCAGTATCGATTAAGACAGAGTTCATAATATCTTCTCTATTCCAGGAAGCTGTCACTGTGGCAGTGAATGGCTTCAATATAAGTGGTCCACCTGGAAGTATTCGCTTCATGCCTGGAATCAACCCGAATAGCAATCGTCTCAAATCAAGCTTCATGTCTTTGAACACAATCGACCCTTCCCCCTGATCGATGCTCTCCCAAAAACTTTCGTCGTCAGTAATATCGATGATACTCTCATCTCCCGGCGATGGCTTATCGTCATTATTTTCAGAGTTGGAATCTGCACTGCGTCGTCGACGGAACCAACTTCTTTTACTACTTTCTGGCTCCGACGATTGCTGATGATACTCTTCACGTAATCTAGCATCACGCAATGCCGACATATCCTGTACCAATACACGATATTCTTCTCTATCCACGACACCATCCCCATTGCTATCATATAACCGTATCAACTTAGATGCCATGTCTGCAACCACTTCCTTCGACCGTGCTCCGAACGTGTTCCCACCCAGGATAGCCGCCATCTTCAATGCCTGTGCAAGTTCTTCCTCATCCAATGAACCACTGTTGTCAACATCGATTTTATCAAATGCCTCATCGGCGGTAGTGGGCTTTCCACCAGCCTTGAACAATCCTCTAGCAAAGGAGAACTTTTCAGACTGTGCAAGCGTGGCCTCCAACTCGGTCAACACATTATCCAACCCTCCAAACCGCATCTGTCGGAACCCTAATCGAGAAAACTGTATGTTGATGGAATTAAATGTCTTATTCCAGAAAGGAGTGCTGTCATCCGCATCAACATTGACTTCAAGGCCTTCAACTTCCTCGGCAAGGGCCATTAGTAGACCTGTAATGGTGCGTGAAAAAAATTCTCCCTTGTTTGCTTTGTCAACATAATTGGTTGCAAAAGATTGTATCGACGCTTCTGATTCGCCGGCAAGTGGTATAGTGTTACCATCATCATTCGCTTGTAAATCAGCAGCAGCATCCCCTTTGCCCTTCTTCCAAAATCGTTCACTGAACCACAACCTAATGGGATTGGTGATATTCCGTTTCATAATAGTCACATCAGGCTCGGCATCTAATGCAGTATTCGTTCCTCCGATAACACCCTGCAATAAGTCACTGAGCAATTGTTCCCGATGTATCTTAGTCTGTTCCTCGAGACCTTGGCGGAGGTCAGATTTGAATCGGATGCCTTCGTCGATGGAACGGGCGTTCCGTTTTGCCCATGATGTGGATGTGTCATCGTTGGATGATGGTGAATTTGAGGTGTTGGCTATCGTTTCCTTCGAAGGTTTTGTTGCAGGTGCTTGTGATGTTGAGGGTTTATTGACTTTAGTCTTCAGCCGTTGCTTCTGCAAGTCATTTGATACACGAGTATAGGAGACATGATCATCATTACTCCCCTCCATGGAATCAAGTGATTTTGAAATGTCTTGTAATGTGGCGGTGGTTGCACTGTCATCAACTCTGTTACCGTTGCCTTTTACAACACTTCCGTGTTCTAACGTCTGCGAAAGCCTATTGTAGGCATTATCAACAGGATGAAGAGCAGTAGCATAAGGCTCATCTCTGACCAAATCAATTTCTGCTAATGATTGTGGCTGCTGAAGATGACCAGGAATATCGTGAGCGAAGCGCCTTCCGTTAATAGTCTTGCCATTGGTCTTTGTTACCAAATTATTGATTCTTTGACCCATAATGAGCCCTCCTCCGCCACTTTCTTCCTCTAGCAAGATTGTTGTTGTCTGCAGCTGGTTCTGCTGCCTCTCTAGCTGCTGTTGCTTCCGCCGCTTGAGGAGGGAAAATATAAACGTCGATGAGCTATCCGCCGTGTTATAGGGCGGCGACACTGACAGAACTGATGCAGGTGTCGCGGCAGAAGCAAGTACGGCATTGTTATCATGTTGAAAGACCAAGATTGATACTGCTGCAGACGATAGTACAGCCGCTGCGAAAATTGTTATTGTACAGGAAGAGCACGACGTTCTTTTTCTTCTTCGAGGTCTCTGCCGGTGTCGGCAACCACAGTGCGGCTGCTTCGACCGATCATCAAGCGCTGATTGCTGCATTTGGAGGGGAATAATAAAATTCTACTGAATAATAATATCTACAACGCAAAGTTCCTCTGTCTGGTATAACAACAGTATTCCTCGCTCTGTCGGCAGTCCAACTTCCGGCTTCTCTATCTCGCCATGATCCATGATCCGAATGAGTGCGTTGCCGTATTGTTCTTTGGGTTATGATGACGCGATTTGAGTACCACTTGTCGTCACCATTTTCTCGCTTTCGTGACGCGAGCGAAGCAACCACCATCCAACTTTTCACGCTTTGCTACGATGAAGCATTGTATTTAGGTATTTATGCCATCCCAGCTACATAAGGGCCTCAAAGAGGCGATCAGCAGCTACTCGGTACACACATTCAGGTCACTCATCTACTTTTCGCCTTCTTCTTCTCTGCATAAATGAGGATTATTGATTGTGTTATTTTCTCTCAATCTAGTAAGTCACAAATTGATATTTGAGCCCTTTCGTGGCGAAACTGTATAGTTTAGAGCATTTAAAATTAGACTTCTCCAGCCTTTCTTTCATTGATGTCTCCGATACTCTTGTGAGCATCAGTCCACGCCGTATGGAACACACCTTCCCTATCCGTCCTTTCATACGTATGTCCGCCGAAAAAGTCTCTCTGCGCTTGTGTCAAGTTGGCAGGAAGGCTCTTTCTCCTATACGAATCAAAGTAATTCAATGATCCACACAATGCCGGAGTCGAGATACCATACCCCACAGCCACCACAACCACTCTACGCCAAGCGGCAGAACGTTCATTCAACTCACTAGCCACAACCGGATCAAGCAGCAAATTGGGCAAGAACTTATCTCTTGCCAATGCATCTTGGATCTTTTGAAGTAATGCCGCACGTATAATGCACCCTCCCTTCCACATGCGTGCGCAGTCACTTAGATTCACATCCCAACCCATGTCATCACTGCATGATTTGATAATACCCAACCCCTGTGCATATGAGCATACCTTGGCAGCATACAATGCTGCCTTAAGATCATCCAGCATTTGAAGCTTGTGTATGGGAATTTCAGCACTTGTAATCTCTGGACCTTTGAGAACATCCGATGCCTTAATTCGTTCATCCTTTCGGGCACTAATGTACCGCGCATCCAATGATGCTGCCATGGTTGGTGCAGCAACAGACCGTTCCGCGGCTTCCTGTATCGTCCACCGCCCAGTTCCCTTCATACCCGTCTTATCAAGAATGTAATCGACGACATATCCATCCTCTACGAACTCATCCTTCTTTCCAAGAATGGTTGAGGTGATTTCAATTAAATAACTTTGCAATTCGGTAGAGTTCCATTCGGAGAAAATGTTGGCCATTTCTTCGTTGGATAGCTTGAGAACATGTTTCATGATGTCGTATACTTCCCCGATGAGTTGCATGTCACCATATTCAATACCATTGTGGACCATTTTAACGTAGTTTCCTATGTTTTGATAGTTTCAGCATGAGATGTGTATGGGAGTCGAATTCCAATGCAACATTAAAAGCCACAACAACAAAAACAAAGATTATGTAAACTCACCAGCACCAACAGGTCCAACATAACCAGTACACGGCCCATCGTTCACTTGCGCAGCACACTTCGTAATAATAGGTTCAATCATGTCGTACGCCTCCCTCGGTCCCCCAGGCATCAAAGATGGTCCATTCCTTGCCCCCTCCTCACCACCCGAAATACCCATGCCAACAAAGTGAATCTTCTTTGACTCCAATTCTTTCGCACGGCGGAGAGTATTTTGGTACCACTCATTTCCACCATCGACAATGACGTCGCCCTCTTCCAGGTATTGAGAGAGTGTGGCTATAGTTTCATCCACTGGTTTACCAGCCATGACAAGAATGATAATCTTGCGTGGTTTCGATAGCTGTGCAACGAACTCTTCCGGAGATTTGGTCCCGATAATGGGTAGATCTCCCTCATCTTTGGCACGTTGGACGGTAAGGTCGACCTTGGCGGGGGAGCGATTCCCGACGCATACTTTGAAGCCGTGGGATGCCATGTTCAGGGCGAAGTTTTGGCCCATGACGGCTAGTCCGTAGAGACCGACATCGCAGGACATGTTGTAGTATATTTTTTGAATTAATATGTATTGCGTTTGCACTATTACAGAGTGCTGTTGGCTGCTGTTAGGCTGCTGTTCGATGGCAAGTGTGGCAGAAGACTGCATGCAGAAGAGCAAAGATGAACCGAGAAGAGAAGAGAGGAATCTTGCCCTCGTGTTGTTATGTACGGTGGAATAGGTATCAAAAAACGCGGATTAATAGCTCACAGATTTTTTCTCGCAGCTCATAAAAAACATGAGCCATAAAATAACGTGACAACAATAACTGTGTAGAAGATCAAGTTCTCGACGATTTCCTTGCTTCTCACTGCATTACTATCACGATGAACAACAGCAGCAACATTGTAAGACGGCGGCAGTCGGTACCAGTGGACAGCAGAACTGTCGAGAAGGTAACTCATGTAAGTAATGAGAAGTGGATCAAAGAAGGCCTTTCCATCATCATCGTAGGTGCCTCTGGAGATCTGGCCAAAAAGAAGACATACCCGTCTTTGTTGAGCCTCTTTACTGGGCAATTGCTCCCTCCAAATGTTGTAATTTATGGATATGCGCGGTCCAACATCACAAATGAACAGTTGCGGGATAAATTGGTACCATACCTTGCTGCTGGAAAAGCAAAGAGTGATGATATTGAAGACTTCTTGAGCAGGTGCTACTACCAATCAGGTTCAAGTTATGGCGATCTTGATAGTTGGACCTCGCTTAACGATTCCATTACGAAATATGAACAAGATTTGAAGGATGCAAAAGGGATTGACAACTCCAACCGTCTATTCTACTTCGCAATCCCACCTAACGTATTTGCTGAGACTGGGGAGGCAATTAAGCAAACGTGCATGTCACAGACTGGATTTAGTCGGATGATTGTGGAGAAGCCCTTTGGGAGGGATCTTGAAAGTTGCAAGGACATACTTAATCGGCTAGGCCAATACTTTGATGAAAAAGACTTGTACCGAATCGATCACTATCTCGGAAAGGAGCTAGTTCAGAACCTTATGGTCATGAGATGGGGTAACATGTGGATGGAGAATATGTGGAATAGGAACTGTGTGCAATGCATCATGCTCACGTTCAAGGTAAGCAAGGTGAAAGATTGTTGACAAGTTCTCCCATCAACGTAGTTCATCTTATTGTTTGCCAAATTTTAACGTTCAAGGAGCCATTTGGCACGGAAGGAAGAGGTGGTTACTTTGACCAGTACGGAATCATACGAGATATCATCCAGAACCATCTTTTGCAAGTGATGTGCTTGCTGGTAAGTCACTCTTCTCTTGCTTGTGATCTTGACAATGTTCGCTCAAATCTGATCTTGACAATGTTCGCTCAAATCCTGCTCACAACACTCTTCGCTCCAGTGTATGGAATGCCCAAATAAATTGGACGGCCCCGAGTCCGGTGAGAAGATTCGTGATGAAAAGGTTCGAGTGTTGGAAGCTATGTCCCCAGTTACAATTGACGAGGTATTTCTTGGTCAGTATGAAGGGTATACCGATGATGAGACGATCACGAACAAGGACTCCAACTGTGCTACCTTCGCAATCATCCGATGCTTTATCAACAATCCACGATGGGCAGGAGTACCTATCATATTCAAAGCCGGTAAGGCGCTGAATGAACGCAAAGCTGAAATGAGGGTCCAATTCAAATCCGCGCCAGCGGCTGAAACACTCTTTGGTGGAGTCGAAGTGCCTAGAAACGAACTTGTAATGAAACTTCAGCCTGGGGAATCTATCTACTTGAAGAGCAACATTAAAACTCCTGGGTTTAGCTCAGCTCCAATCCAAACTGAGTTAGAAGTTAAATACGATACGCGATATTTTGCTCACTCGGCATCGAGCAACCCTGATGCCTACTCACGGCTTATACTCGATGTTCTTCGAGGTCGCTCGGCAAACTTCGTGCGGCAAGATGAACTCATTCGAGCATGGGAAATCTTCACTCCCGTTCTTCATCAGATTGATGCAGAAAACATTCGCCCACATAGCTACAAGGTTGGATCGAGGGGACCTGATGGTGCAGATAACTTCTTTTCTAGGAAGAGTGGCTATCTTCGTAATGACGCATATATGTGGGAGGACGGGAACATCTGCCGCAGGACGACTCCTGCAGATGAGAAGTCAAGCGTTGCTGTTATCAAGGCTGCATTTGATAAGTTTGCTTCTAATGACAAAATTGATATTCAAGGATTTACTGGGGCATCAGTCATGTGTGGAGAGGGCTTCAAGACAATGGAAGAGGCCCACACAGCGTTTGACATTGTTGACGAGAATTCTGAGGGACGTATCTCTTTTGAACAGTTCAAGGAGTTTCTAGATACAGCCTAAACTGTAGCATGAAAAAAGAATTTGTCGTTGCCCTACATGGATACGCTACTAGTGACAAGAAATGGCGCTTCTGTGATGGCACCCTTCATGAAGACACATGCTGATAGGTGGATGATGTGATGCGCAGTGGAATTCTGTTTCATCAAATGCATTTTCGGTGTGACTAGATAAGTCCGTCTCTTCTATTTAACTACTACTATTCAAAAACATCTTCCTTCACGATCTATTTGAGGGGAGTAGATATTATTTGTTATCCCCCCCCTCGAATCAATTCCAATCCTACACCATCCCACCACCACCCCCCTCGCATCTGATAAAAAATATTATAAGATGATAATTTCAATTTATTCCTTCTTTCCCTTTCCAGTAGCCAACCTGTAAAATCCAACTGAACACAACACACTTCCGTATGCCAAAAGTCCCGCGCCGAAGGCCAATGTCAAAACGTCTCCCTCCTGTTTGAGCCAGGTGGGGGCGTATTCTCCTTGGCATGTACCTCCTTTCATTTGAATCTTTTTGATTTCCATGACCTTTTGTTATTTATGATGGTAAGAGAGAGAGAGAGGTTGGTGAGTGGCATCCGGTACGAATTTGATGGAAATTCGAAAATAACCAGCCGGAACCGAGCGTTCTATTTTTTTCTGCCATCGATCTGGCCGATGGAAATATCTAATCATCTAAATAATCATTTCATCAGTATCACAACCATACTATTAAAATTATGATATTGTACATAGTCCATTGTATCGTTGGTCGGCAATCATCGGCAATCCGCCGCCGTTCTTTTTAAAGTCACCCCCCGCTGCGCGACGACGTCGTAAAAAATATTGCACTCACCTTATCAGGATAATTTACCATCCAGTTAATAATACCACGTCGTTGTTGACGAACAACAACGGGCCGAGAGGCGCGAGCTAGAGTGGAGCCAATCATGGTGATAATAAATTTGCGATATTAAACGCAGCACACAAAATCAGTGGCGAGGAAGAATAGGGCAAAGAGGGAAGAGGTTGTGTGACGTGTGACGTCGTGTCGTGTGTGACAAAGGACGATCGTACTCAAACAACTAACATTACCGACCATGACACCTCCATCATCATGATAGTAGCGAGTAGCCAGTAAATACTGCCTTTCGCTGAGATGTTCACCATAAGTGATTTCGATCATCAGACGCACATATCAATGATGACCGGTAGGACAGGCGAGCAGCAGCAGTCCAACGACAAAGATTCACAAGGTGACAAAAGTCATCAAGCAGAAGGGAACGAAGAATTTGCAGTCTATACTAACACTTCATCGGCGGCCGCTTCATCAACGAGAACAGTAATCAAACGAACTAGTAAACTAAACTCCAACTATGCACGTCCAGGCCGACCAAAGAAAGCAGCCTTCCTCGAACTCCTCTACGGATCTGGCCTTTACGCATTCTGCATCTTTTTGCCTCACCTACCCCGCTACATCTACCAAACTTACATTTGGACCAACTTTTGGGTCAATGTAATACGAGAACGGATACTATGGAGTGTATTCATACTATGGAGAATTACATTGATTGTTCTGGAGAAGTATGGATGTTATGGGCAGAAAAAAATAATGAGTTCTGAGGAATATCTCATTGGTGGAAACTCGGAACGCCGTCCATCAGCGTTGGCAAGAGGTCGAAGACGAATCCGCAAATACATCTTTTCAACATCAACAGCATCTTTATGGGAGGAATTCAATCAACAGCAAGAGAATCAACCATTGACAGGTCATACATGGGGCTTTGGAAAGACACAATCCGCATTCCCTGCGATATTGATGGTATTACAAGATATTCAATTTCTCATGATGCTTGCTGTGACCTTGGCGATTATTCGAATTTATTTTGTACACATGCTCGTGCCAGAGTATTTGGCACCGACCCGATTGGAGGTGTTGACGAGAGTAAAGAGTTCACACTTGTTATCGAGCAGTTCGTATAGCTTTGGGGGTGTGAGGGGATGGGAGGGTGCTAGAGAGAGGAACGGTTTGAGGAGGGTGAGTTTAAGTGGACGATATAGCGATAGCAACAATATGAACGATGATGATGGAATAAAAAGCAAGAGTAGAGGATGGTATGAACGACTGATAACATGGACATCAAACCGCTGGTATCGGCTTAGCCCATCAATTCGTCGTGCACTTGGACACGAACCATCGGCTCGATACAATGATGCACTCTTGATGAATCAACCCAATTCGCCTGCACCGACGAGCTTTCGCAGGAGTAACTCTGCTACTCATGGGAGAGAATATTTATTTTCGGCACCACGATATGCAACTGCTACGTTTCGATTACTGGTGAGTTGATCTACCAAGCCGTTACTTCCACATCGCATCATTTTCATGCACGTTCTTAACTCTCTTTCTCTGCTTTACCTTTGTCAGTACACATCCATATCGTGTCTTTCTGCTCTCGTCTTATTCCAGTCGGCGGAGTTCTGGCCACGTTACGTTCTTGGAAAGCACGAACAAGCTAGCACAAGACATTGTTGGGATTTGAGTGGGAGTTTCTCGGTTCTTGGCTTCCTGGATGCTGATTATGATAATCGAAAGGGCGCCCTGAAGTACTTCTTCCTGGCACAGGCGGCATACCAGCTGCACAGCTTGTGCTTTCACATTGTATCGATGCTACTGTTACTACACATTCAATTTCAACAGCGACATCAACAGCAACTGCAGTCACGCCTTCCTATTTCAATGAAAACATCAATGCAAAGTTATTTCAGACCAATGATTGAGCACGTCATCGTGCTTGCACTGTTAGTTGGAGCATACTTATTTTCTGGATTGAGACGTCTTGGTGCCGTTATGATTTTCACCTTGGAAGTTTCAAGTGTTTTTTTGCAGCTCCTTCAAGTTTGTATTTACGCTCCTGAAAGTAGTTGGTTGAGGAAACCAGAGGTTGTCGGCTTCGTTCATCGTTGCCTTACTATTCCCAGTTTCTTGTATTGTCGGTTCTTTGTGTTGCCATTTGTCATTTGGTATTCTGCTGCTTTTGAAAGCAGTGAGTGGCTGGAACAAATCGAAAAGGTCTTCAGTCCAGGTTGGAGTGAGAGAATATACGTCGTCTTCAATGGCCTGTTGTGTTTTATTTTCGTGTTGAACTTGATACTCTTTCGTAGACTGCTAAACCACCCCCATTTACAAAAGATCAAGAGAGAAAGTCGTGCAAACTAAAAGTGTGATAAAATCTAAAACAAGCTACAACGTAAAATGAATTGGGTGGATGAATTTCAGTCAGCTACTCTCTTTCGCTTACGCTTCTTCTTCTTTTCCTCTGTTGATTTCACTTTTGAGAATGCAGATATAATATCCAGTTGCTTGCCGGAACCCTCAGTCCCTTCATTCAATCTCTTATTTTTCAGCCTCTGGTGCAGCTTAGATGTTTCCATCCGATGGCACGGTGTGCATAGAGTTCTAAAGTTATCCATCCCAGAGCTACCTCCACCTTCCGCAACTGCAGTGATATGGTCAGCTTGCCAGAAATCATGCTCCTCGGGATTTTGTAGAAAACGATCTCTTTTCGTCGAGGGAAGTTTCCAGTTGGCATTCAGCAGAGTATTTAGTCTTTCAGCGGGTTGTAACGATTTTATGCGGCAGAACAAAGCGTGTGCGTCAATTTTACACAGCTGACAAACACCTCTGAGGGGGAAGTATTGTGAGTATTTCTTCAAAGCAAGAACACGAGAAAAACAATCATTGACTTACCGCTCTAACTCAAACAGAGACGCTCGGATTTTTGTTGACGAAAACATGTTTCCTCTTCTTACCCTCCCTTCTTCCGCACAATTCCACGAGCAATATGTTGCATCTACATCAACTGTCAAATTTTGAGTTTGGAATGGAGCTCCACACCAAGCACACGCTAACTTTTGAAGGACGAGCTTATCTGAATCTGTGGCTACGTTTTTCTTATGGTTTTCGATTGCTCTCTCTTTTGCTCCCAATGCTTGACATCCAGTGCTGTAGCGTTCAGTTGAACCACTCACAGTTGAATGCAAAAGCGTTGCGGCTGTTCTGCCGAGAGCCGTTGCTGCAATGGCCTCACCTGAATCTTTAACTGCCTTCTTTTCAATCTCACGTAAGTTCAGGTAGCATGTCACAAACAACTTGAGTTCATCAATCATTACTGACCGGAAGTTGTACCGAGAAGAAGTAAAAGATGAGAGGAGACTGCAACCATCGAGCTCTGACAGCACTCGCCTGATTCCTCCATCATCAAATTGGAGCACTGATTGCTTCTTTGGTGATTTGCGTGATACTGTCACTTCTTGCAAGTGATTGGAACATTCTGGGGTTATAACTTGAGCAATGTCAAAATTGACATGCAAAGGCTCTCGAGATGAATTTAGGTGAAGTGCTATCCTCCCGCTATTCTTTGAAACACTAAAGCAGAGGATGCTAGATTTGTCATCGCGGCAAGGCTCCTTTGTGTGCGGTATCTTTTTCTCCTGCGCCTCATCTTCTTGTGTTAAATCTATGCACTCAGATGTGACTGAAGTTGAATTCTGAGATAGGCTGGGTGTAGGACCCATTTTGCAATGCGTTTGATTAGCATGATTCGATGCCACGCTTTCATTAGAATCATCGTCAGAGGATGATGACAATTGATCTGGCAACTGAAGTGGCCCAATGCCTTTTGCGCCAACGCTGTCAATATAACAGTTTCTGTGAGCTGTAAGATCACACCTCGCTTGTTTCGAATTCTCAACATAAGATGACACACTTTCATCCGATTCAGACTCATCTGATGAATCGGATTGGTCTGGTAAATAAAATGCACCCAATGCAGAACCATTCTTTCTGGCGGTTCCACACACTTCGCATTCAAGCAAATCGTTTTCATTGGCAAAAGTACAAGCCGGACACGTCCATTGTTGCTCTTGGACTTTCTCATTAGCTGTGGGTTTACAGCTCACACCAGAGATTAGAGAGTTACACATTTCGCATACCGTAGCATCCGCGTTATTTTGGAACGTGCACACGGGACAGTTAACGAAGGAAGCCACCTCGTCGTTATCTAACAGTGATATACAAGCAACAGCAACGGAGTTTGGACTTGTTTTCCCATCACTCTTCAACTTCTTTATAGCACTAGGTGCCTTGGTACTGTCTTTAGCTGCTGCCTGCTTCTTAAAGAAACTTTGAATGGTACCTTTTACCGGAGGACCGGTGTTTGTTTTTGTAGACTGAGTCGACTTCGTGCTTGCAAAGAAGTTAACAAGATCTGCCTCGGCAGACAGTCCACTGTTGGAGTCTCCCCCGATATTATTCAAAGCCATGCTTGTTTCTACGGCATCCAGGCCTTTCCTCTCACCATCGACAATTCTGGACAGATTCCCAGTTTTGTTTGTCAGCATTTTCCAAATAGTCATGTCGATACTTAAATCACCATCTTTGCATACACAATATGTTACATTCACACTGCTGGCTTGACCAATTCGATGACAACGATCTTCTGCCTGTGATAACACTCCAGGAGTCCAGTACAATTCCGCAAAAATTATGTTTGAAGCAGCAGTAAGTGTTAGACCCACTCCCGCTGCTGTCATACTTAACAGGGCGAGACGAACACCTTTGTTTGTTTGGAATTGTTTCACTCGAGATGCGCGCTCGAGTGGCGAAACTGACCCATCAATACGTATCATGCCAAGACGTCCTTTGAATTCTGTTGATACAGAATCTTGTAAGCAATCCATAACATCCTTATGATGTGCAAAAACAACAAGCTTCTGAGAGGAGTCACATCCATGTAACCAGTCTACAATGTATTCAGCTACTGCAGAGGCTTTGGCAATACCACTCGCTTGATAAGCTTGCATCATTACTCGTCGTGATTCATATTTTGCAGCTCTCGCAACATCATCTGCATCTAGGTCCGAGATACCATCCAGCGCCTTACAAGCTGCACTCCAATCTTCCATTACAATGCGGCTATCTTGTATTTTGTCATCGTCCTTCATTTCTACTGGAACAATACTTCTTTGTTTCGATGGCAAATCTTGCAGTACTTGTGACTTTAGACGTCGTAGCATGACCTTCTTTAAACATTGGTGTAGTTCATCAGCGTTACTAATGCCCTTGACATCGTAGCCGAAACGAGTCTGCTTAGCATTACAGTATCGTTTTGTGTACTGGGTGTAGCTCATATTTCCAGAGACAGGAAACATTTTCCCCGCAGGGTCGAGCGCGTTTAATTGTGGGTATAGCTCGACTGGACGATTGAGCGCAGGAGTACCACTCAGTAAGACCAATCGTTTGGATTGTTTCATTATCGGAAGGGCAAGTTTACACCGTTGAGAATCCTTCTGTTTGAGATTGTGAGATTCATCGGCTATAACACATTCAAAATTGCAGTTCTGCAGAGCCTTGCTAACGGCGTACCTGTTTTGAAGCAAACTATACGTACAGATGACAATTTGATATGGTGGTTTCAATGTTGGTTTGTTCAGTTCAGCCTTCTTCTGCCGCCAATTCACAATCTTTTGTGCAAATGTAACATCATCCGCGCCTCTGACTACACACGTTGACTGCGAAGAGATCCATGGCAAAAACTTTTCGATCTCTGCAGGCCATGTATATCTCAAGGAGGCTGGACATAGAATCAATAGGGGCCATTCTGTTT
This sequence comes from Skeletonema potamos, assembly GCA_036940105.1. Taxonomy (NCBI): domain Eukaryota; phylum Bacillariophyta; class Thalassiosirophyceae; order Thalassiosirales; family Thalassiosiraceae; genus Skeletonema; species Skeletonema potamos. The sequence goes on from JALLBJ010000237.1 coordinate 21,913, forward strand.
GTTGATAGGCTGACATGATTGCAAGTGACGATATTGTTTTGCCTAAGTAATCCCAACTGAGTGAGAACTTTCATCGTGCGAAAAATAAAGAGAGGGACGGATGCCCTTCAAACTCACCTAGACCCATCTCATCCCCCAGAAGAATTCGACCTGTACCCGCCCCCGCGACATGATTCTGGTGTCCACTGTGTGGTGGAGTCTTTTGCCGTTTCCCGTCCTCATCTGGGATAACACCATTGACAGCAAAATCAAACGCCTTTCGTTGAAACGGGCGTAGTTTGCTCAAAAGCGTATTCAAATGATTCTGATGATCTTGTTGCGCCTCTGATGTCTGCATGGTGTGCTAATAATGTGTCTCTCCGCTGCTACCATACTCAACAACATGCCACTTCCATCTTCATCATGGTTATTTTTTATTTTTCCATTTTGAAAGTGTGACATGACACAAGAACTGTTTATTCACGACACAAGGGATCAACTCCATTCCAAATCGATCTGATGTGACACACATGGTTGGTAAATGAAAGAGATACATATCTACTTAAAAATCCTCGCCTAAAACGCACCAAACTATCCCCAACGCATCCAAGATGATAATGAGGTGCTCTAACTTTCACAATAGCGTGCGTTTTCCAGACGCCGTTGCCAATGCACTTCGCCAGTGCACTATAGTGCCATTTCTACCATACTAAGAACCATTTCAACGTCTCATTTCACTACGGTTGTTGCTAATTCCACACCATGAATCTAATCCAAAGCCTGAATCTTCTCTCGACACTCTCTCCTGATAACATTGCAAGCAGGCCGAGAGTGCTCCAACTTGTAAATGGAAATCAAACGTTGCCAACTGAAGTTGTAAATAGAGGTCTTGTTGAATGTGACTTCAACTTCACATCCGACGAAACTAACACTGAAGTTTTCACTTATGAGCCCGGCGATCTTTGTTCATTTGGGATCACAACAGTAGCGTATTTTACCTCTCCTGTATCCACAAACATTTCCAAGGACGATGAATCAAACACTTTCACACTGGAGGCTTCCTATCACTTTGCTGCAATGGAGACGGACAACGAAGATGGAAATGTATATTGCTATGAAAATGGGATTATCAAAACTAGTTCGACGCAATACCGCGATGGCACTGCTTCATTTGTGGTCAGAAGTGGAGAGATTACGATTGGTCCTCAAAATATTGGGAACTGGACAACTATTGCAGTCAATGGAGGTGACCGCGTGAATATTCCAGGTTTCTACTACGTTAAGGAAGGTTTTGCCGAGGGTGGAGTGATGTTCCTCGATGACAAGAAAACTATGACGGAACCGAATTACACAAATATTGATGCAACATTGATCGACCTTTGCTATGCCACGGTTCCAACTCCCGCTCCAACTTATGCTCCAACTCCTGCTCCAAATACTGCTTCAACTCCTACAGCTGCTGCCGCTGAAGTAATGAATGGAGCTGTTGCAAAGAATGTGCTGCTTGTTATTGGTGCGATCCTTCCTGTTTCGGTTTTCTTCCTCATTTAATAACAGTTGTCTTCCTGATTGAATATTTCTTGGATGCACTGCATGTGTGCTGCTATGCCTCTGCGAGAGTTCCTTATGGACAGGGCTTACAGCAAATTTTTGTTTTTTAGCAAGTATCGTTCACATGCGATTGAAGATGAATCTTTCACATTTTTCGTTAAAGTAAATAGTAGAACCATCATACTTTCTCTTTAGCTGTAAGAAGGCACCTCTAGAGTTAAGTTAGGCTCGGGGAGTACACATGCACATGTGTACCTTACATCCATCTTGAAAATAAATATGGATGGTTTCGTAACGATTTACGAGTCCAGCAGATTATAAAGTATGTTCATTACCACCACTCTATTTGATTTGTAAGTACTTATTATGTACGGTACAAACGTAAGGATTTAGGTATCCCTCGCCCTTTCTCTCTATCGCCGAAACTTTCGCATTATTTTCACACGCCCACTTCTACGCTACCGGCTGCCGAGCCGCCGTCAACTCCCTGTGGTGGGAGATTCAATTACCGTTTTTACACCATACACTGCTGCTAAAGAATGTGACATAATCATAATATCTCTATCATCTTTCTTCTTTAGAACACTCACACAAGGGACACTGTTCAGAATTATTCCAAACCATGAATCTAATCAATAGCTTCAATCTACTCTCGGCAATCTCTCCTGACATTACAAGCATGCCGAGAGAGTTGAAAGCTGACACTTCCAACACTAATACTGACATACTCGTTAAAGGCAATATTGCGTGTAACTTCGGCCTTACAGACGATTATATCGCCGACGCCACTAACACTGAAGTTTTCACTTATGAGGCCGGCGAGGCTTGTCCTTTTGGAGTCACCACCATATCGTATCTGACCTCTCCTGTAAAAAGTACCATTGACAATGGGAAAAATTCAAACACTTTCTCGCTGCAGACTTGCTATCACCTTGCAGCTATGAAAACGAACGACATAGATGGCAACGCGCACTGTTATGAAAATGCGTTTATTAAAACTAGTTCAACCCAATATCGCGATGGCAGTGCTTCATTTGTTATCAATGGTGGAGAGGTTACGATTGGTCCTAATGACATCAAGGAGTGGACAACTGTCAAAGTAAATGGAGGTGACAACGTGGATGCTCCTGGTTTCTACTACATGGAGGAAGGCTTTGCTGAGGGTGAAGTGATATTCGTTACTACATACGAGACGAAAGCTAATTATACAAGTTTTGAAGGAAAATTCATCGATCTATGCAAAGCGATCGAGGATGCTGGAGCTACGTCGGCTCCTACTCCGAGCTCGGTGTTTGAAAATACAAAAGACGCAATTGAGAAAGGCAACGTTGAATGCAACTTTAAACTTACAGACGAATACATCGCCGACACAAATAACGCTGAAGTTCAAAAATATGAGCCCGGTGAGGCATGTCCCTTTGGGATCACTACCGTATCATATATGACCTCTCCTCTATCAGAATCCGTTACCAGCACGGGAAGCTCAAACACTTACGAGCTGGAGGCTTCCTATCACCTTGCAGTAATGAGGGATCTCGATGGCGTCACATATTGTATTGACCATGCGGTTGTGAAATCTGGCTCAACACAATACCATGATGGCACTGCTTCATTTTCAGGAACAGGGGGGGAACATGTTTTTACATCTGGTAGTGGTATTGGGGATTGGACAACCGTTGCAATAAACAATGGAGGTAGCGGCTTGAATGGTTTCTACTACATGGAGGATGGGCTTGTCGAGGGTCAAGTGATATTCAATAGTGATTTCGACACGCAAGCAAATTTCACCAGAATTCAAGGAACATTCATCGACCTCTGCAAGGCCATCCAGGATGCTACTCCTACGCCGGCTCCGACTCAAAGCTCAGGTTATGCAAAAAATGTTTGTGAAGTGTAGATGATGCTCTGCAAGAAAAAGTAGAGCTATGGCAATTTTTTTGATGTCAAATATAGCAAGAATTTTTCAAAGCTGTTGCATGAGTGAAATCTTTCATTTGAAGATGAATACTATAGTTCCTTGTTAAATCCTCTTCTTTTGTGGAGCTATTAGGTAGGATGGCAATCTAGGGAGAGGTAGCTCAAGGATTTACACAGAGTATTGAAGTAGGTCAAATAATAAAGCAAGTCGATAATATTGGAGTACACATGAAAAAATTAGAGAACTCATCAATCACCCTACTCAATTACCTACATACGACCCAACAACTATGTATCAACTCTCGCTCTACATATTATCCTATTATCGTCACTATAATAACAATATTTGATCCCAGCTGCCCCTCGCAAAGGTTGGGACATAGAAATAATGACTGCTGTCCTATTGTCCATCCTTCAGCATCTTCGCGCTACGCGGAAGAAGAGTGGGGTTTGCAACCATCTGCGCTGCGTTCAACTGTGCACAGCACCAATGAAATACCATCATTTTTCATCGGCGGTCTCTTCCACATCGAAGCGCAAGGCTGGTAGAAACACTGGTATTCATCATCAACGCTTTCGCATTGCATCAATTCGATTTACCAAGGAAATGATGCTAATTGCGCGGCGATTCAGTGAAGGCGTGCAAAATAGAACTGAAAGTTATCAGCATCAAGTGATCCGTCAGTCTGATTTCTTTGGGGAGGCCATCACTTTTGTAAATGATATTGATGAATCACTTATCACCTCAGTTGATAAATCAATGCAAGTTCCACTCCAAGATGAATACCATGAAATAAATTCAAAACTCGATGCAAAAGCTAAACACGAAAACATAACCAAGGCTGTAGAATCGTTCGATGGGATGGCACTGTGTATCATTTCTCGTGGCGCCAGCAATTTACATACAGGAAACGATGGTGATGGACCAGATGCAAGGGCAATGCACTCTTCAGCAATGACTTGGAGTGAACTTATTAGATTCGCAAATGAATGGAATGGTTTTGGATATTGTACGGCTGCGCCAATGTTGGCGGTGGCGGCGGTAGCTCCATTGCTTGCCCAGGGCGGGAGAGACTATGTTCATCGGATTGACAGATTGTTAAGTGCCACGCAAGATCCATCCTGTGCACCCCCAAACTTATGGAAAATTGCAAATCAGGCAGCTTCATTCCGTGACGCATTCATTAAAGCACCAGATGACGATGCTGTAATACCCCTTCTGACCCCTCGAGAGAGATTTCATCTACATGCATTAGCAATGTTGATACGAAACAATCATCGTAGTGCTATGGGAGCATATCTTCGGTTGCTAGAATTATTTCCTGGAGACTTGTTAGGGCTTAGTTTAGCGCTTGATGTTGCATATTCCTTAGGGGATGGAGAAGCAGCACGAGCAGCCGCAACGAATGTCTCCACCTACTGGTCAGAACGTGATGGAGGTACATTACGATTACATCCATCGCAGTCTGGTCAAACACTTGCTAGTGCGCTTGTTGCAGTCGGTCTTTCGTCTTCTTCTGCATTGTCACGTGCCGCAACAGCAGAAAGTCTTGTAGAGGTGGCACTAGCACGAGATCCAGACGGCGCTGGAGGGACTTGCGTTTGGGCTCTATCTAACATTTTAGGTTCAGAGGGTCGATCATCAGAAATGGTATCAAGGCTTGCGGGTTTTGATGGTACTCAATTGTATCAGAATTGTGGGTATTTGAACTTTCAAACAAGAATGGCAGGTTACGGAGGCATTGCACTCTTAGATCGACGAGGGGCGGCTTCAGAACGGTCCTCGCTTCGATTGTATGATGGGGGCTTTGCGTACCTTCTGGAATACAGTGGCAACAACGCAGTGGGAATAAAACATGGTGGAGAAGAAGTTGCACTCAAAGATATGAAAGTGCCAAGAAGCGTGGCAAGTGATGTCGTCGGATCCATATTCTCTGGTTGGTTTGGCAGTGACGACTCAAAAGAGAAAGAAGATAACCCTTTGTTGCTAGACCAAGACACTGTACAAAAAAAAAGGCAAAGACCACGAACTTTGGAGGATACTCTCTGTTGGCTTCCTCCAAGTCCAATCTTGCTGATACAAGCAACTTTGCTGCTTTTCCGACTCACTCTAGTTGATGGTGTGTCCCGATCTGATCAACGATGGGTTGACTTAAGAGCTGCTTGGAAATATTCCTTGGAGATGGGAATCGGCGTCAACAGTCAAAAACCATTTGAGTTCATGCCAATGGCATTGTTAGCATCTTCACTATTGCTAGATCCAGAAACGCTTCATGTCGAAAAGCTTCCGCTGCGGTTAGAAAGTGCAATGCAAGGTTTGAATAAGATGGGCAAGCTAATGAAACTTGGACAATCAGAAGATGATGGAAACTCGACAACAGCATTGGAATGGAACGAAGTTTTGAAGTTTTTAGCTCAAGCGAGAGATTCCTGTCAAAGATGGGAAATGCCTGATGGCATAGAGTCTACAACCTATTTGCCAACAAGTGGTGATTACAACTCTAAATCAAACCCTCAGTATCCTATTGGGTGGGATTTTGATGTACGTCAATTTCTCGAACATGGGCTTTGCTATGCGGCAGTCCAGGTGGGTAACTACGAGAGTTTATGCCTGGCGAGAGCAATATGCAGTGAGGGGACAACACTGAGACAGAACTGTCCCGAGTTGTGGTGGAGGTATAGTGTTGTTCTCGACATGCTTGGTGATGAGGTTGCAGCTGAGAATGCCAGAGCTGCCTCTGTAAGTCTGGGAAGTGGTGAAGGTGGTTCAACTAACTAGTACCTAATCTCCTGCTTCATTTACAGTCGTTTTATTATATTCGCAACAAAATATCACCTTCATCATCATTATCTCATCTAAACATTAAACGATTCTCCGCACCCGCACTCTCCCTTTGAATTGGGATTAGTAAATGTAAATTCGGATGTCATAACAGTATCAACAAAGTCCATCTCTGTCCCAATAACATTCATAAGTGCCATCGGTTCCACAAACACTTGTAATCCATTCCCCTCCATTTCGGGTGAGGGTAACTTTATTGTCATGGCCTCATCTCGCGGATTGTTTACTAAATGATTTTCGTATGCGTAATTAAGCGTGTAGGAAAGACCATTGCACCCACGTTTCTTTGTGCCCAGGCGGATACCAATTGCGGGACCTTCTGGTCCGGCGGGGTTGTTAAGGTTGTGTTGTGAGATTAGAAAATGGATACGGGCTGCTGCGGAGGGTGTGATTATGAGGGGATCTAGTGATCGTCGTGTTCGTTTTGACCGTTTTTTTGTGCTGCTGCTGCTAGCTGTTGAGGATGCGGGTTGATCATTTGTTTGTGGCATTATTGCAGCTGTGGAAAAATAATTGCTGCCTGAAGAAATATCTCTTTGCCGACCAAGGTTTGATTGTAATAATTGTGAGGCTACTGCATGTTGTGATGGCGAGGACCAAGGGTGATTCAGCCGTGATGATGTTGATAATAATCTAATTGCTGCCTCTTTTGCACGAACATTTCGTGCACTATTGCCACCCAAAAATAATAAGACGCTGTTTGCTATGGTCCAACTCATCGTAATGGATCGGCTTAATTTAGGGAATAGTAGTATTGTTGCTCGGATACATCATGGAGGATAATGGCGAGGATCTCCATGGAAGGAATAAATAAATCACGCGAAAATTGATAAACGCACGGAAAGGGTCGGAAGGGAAGAGGGAAGGAGGGAGAGGAGAGCGAGAAGGAGAGGCATAGCAAGCAGCAAATGGACCAAACTCTGTTAAGCTCTAATTCTATTATAAAACGATCTCCTCAACCCTCTAGGTCCACAATTTGTCCCAGTCTTCTTCTTTATAGCCCATCTCATTTACCATCATCTTCGCAAACCTTTCATTGTGAGGTGCAAAGAATCGTTCTAACCACCCTCTCAACTCATCCTTCCCACGAAGAGGATCTTCATACTCTCTTGAGTTCTTTTTTTCTGCATCTGGTATTTCAAATCTGGGTAAAGATAGAAATTCCATTGTTTTGTTGACTACCCATTGAGCTCCCTTGTTATCTGAAGACATGTCTTCCAGCCTCATGATGAGGAAGTTATCCTTTGGAAATGAGCGTAGCCACTGTCGACACTGAATTGCATATAAGCCTCTAGCCAAAGGCGCGTACGAACCACTACTCAATGGGATTCGAGTCGTCACATATCGCTCCCATGCTTCATCTTCCTCCCTACTATCAATGAACTTATCAAATACTTCCCTATCAAATGTCTTCGTCTCCAAATCCCAATATGGTAGCAACCCGTCCTCTTTCATATGTCGAACATCTTGTTCCAAAACTTCCTCCAAAGTCTTTTCGCGCCACTCAGAGCCTCGTGCCGCAAGTTGTTCGGGTGTTCCATCCTTGGAGGTAACCATGACATAGTGTGATATCGCCCTCTTGATAGGATCGCGAGTCATGATGATAAGTTTGGGATTATGGTGAAAGCATTCTTTCAAGCGAGGTATGACTCGGTAATAATCTATGAGATAGCTTGGCGTAGAATCACCAGTGATTAGACTTGGGTATTGTTTCATTGCCTCGGCATGATAAAACGAAAGACAGTGTTTTCTTCGTTCATTGGTAGATTTGGCATCATTGTTCCACCTCCAATCTAAGCAATGAGTCTCTCGCCGCTTCGCCTTAACTACCCAAGGGTGCTGGTTGATATACTCATACAAACTGGTCGTTCCGGCCTTTTGTGCTCCTAAAATCAAGAACTGGGGATATTGTTTCGTCCCTGCTTCCAAGGCACGGTCTATGCTACGTCGTGTCTGAGTCAGCACCTCCCCTGGGCTGAGATCTACTCGACGTACAGGACAGTTTTGTTGTTTGCGCATTTCAAAGAAGGATGGGTTAACATAGTCCAAGATTAAATGTACCCGAAACTTATCTCCAGCATTGGACACAGTATGCTTTGCCTGATTATTCATTTCAAACACATGTCCTGGAGAGCAATCTACTCTCTCCAATAATTGTTCAGTGGGTCCGCATCGAAACAAAACCTTCGTAGGATCAGGGACAATGATGGGAACATGGACGCGATGTGTATACCGAACCCATTCCCCTGTGTCGTGGTGAACGGGTATGGTTACACCTGGAGGCAACCCTGCCAAGAGACAGCGCACCATTTGTGATTTTTGAATGCCCAAGCAGTCTAGTATTGGTTGCAGCGCAGCATGCATTTGATTTCCCGTCTTGTTTCCCTCTTGATACCAAGGCAAGGTGTAGATGGTGTGTAGGAAGTCATCGCAGAACATCAATACAATCTTCTTGATTCCCCATCTATCGTGCGATGGTCTTGTGATTTTGACGTTATTCTTTGCAGCATTTTGTTGGTCCCATAAATTTTTACTGGGTATTAGTTTTGCCGCTTTGGTGTTGCTAACAGTGACTCCAAAGATCTTTTTGGCAGGTTCAGTCTTCCCATTCTTGGGTTTATCATTCTCGCTCGTCGGCGCCAACGGGGCGGGCTCGTTCACTCCTTCGGAAATCAACTTAACGATTGGTAAAACGTCAACTTGACCTCGAGATGATATACACCAGTCGATATAGTTGTTCTGATTTGGTACTTCTACTTCATCTTGAGAGTTCGGATTGATAGGTGGTGTAGATGAAGCAGAAGGACACGTCGGCTTCAATTTCCATTCTTCCGGCACTTCTCCGTGGTTGACCCGCGGTGCACATGGCATCTGCGACTCGACGAGCCTGCATGCTTCCTTGTGCTGCCTTGCGATTTCTGCTGGTGGCGTTTCAACCATCTTTTGTACTTCATTGCAATGAGCCAAATATTATATACAAAGGTGTTTTTTTTCACTGAATTTCTTATGGTGCGCGGGTGGTGGAAGGGAGGACAGACGTTCCTTTTTTTTACGAAACAAGGAACGCCGAATATCAACTCTAATTGATCTTATTGGGAGCGAGGTGGAGACTGGATATGGCTTTCTGCAGGAGATGAAGTTGATGCCGACGACATGATTCAGATGTGTGAAGAGCTATGCTACTGGACTGACCCGGGAAACCTGCGAGTGAAAGAAGCAATAAGTTTGTTATTGATAACGAGGAACAAATAGCATTGGTTACAGAGATTGCTGAAGAACAAGGGAAAGCAATCATATGACGGTCGTTTGCTTACAAGGTGCAAGGAGTGCGTCATGATTCACATCATCATGTTACTTAGTATCTTGTGAATGCAAAGTATATAAATCGATGCACTTATATAATATTATGTAATGTACAATCAATTTTTCTATTGAATCGAGAATATTTATTGATGTATTGATGTAACGAACGGTGGATCTAGAAGGTAGTGGGGAATATGCAGAATGTTGAAGTCAAGGTAGCACGGACATTTTTTTTTCACCGATGTATGTAAGTGTCAGTGTCATCTCTCCTCTTCTTGTTCCACCAACATCCTGATCCAGTTGTAAATCACATCGCAACACATCACATCACAACATGGCTGTTGAAGGTATTGCCTTTTCTTCCCTCGCCATATAATATGTCTCATCGTCGCAAACCTCTCACTCATAAGTAGATGTGGTGTAAGTAGAAATAATAGCGCACGCCGCGAAACTGTAGGGCAGTATTTGCTGTGCTCTGCTGAGATGTTGTTTGCTTGTGCATGTAGCATGTACATGACATGGTGATGGATAATGGCATGATACGTTGGATTCGGCGATAGCAGTGTCGACACTCGAGTGCGAGGTCCCTCTCTAGAGAGGGAAGAGAGAGAGAGGGACACGCGTCACAGTATCTTCATAAGTACTTAGGTATGTACTCGAGATGGTAGGTAGTGTAGGTAAACATGGTACCATACACCATAGAATGAGGACTTTCCTTCAATTTGTTTTTCAAACCCCAAAAATTTTCTTCGACCCAGGCTATGTGCTCAGCCACCATCAAAATCCTGACATTTACTACAGGGCCCTTTTAAAGATAATATCGAGATAGTAGCTCCCACCGTCAACCGCCAAGACCAAAAAGGTCCAAAGTACCATATCTAGTAGGAGTAAGACATTCCTTCAATAATTTGTTTCAAACCCAGCGAATTTAGGGACCCGCCGCACCCCCTCCCCATCCTGACATTTGCTCAGGGGGCATACTATGGCTAGAGAAAACGAGCTCCATTCCAGAAGGACTGACAAGCCGACAAGGAACACACAAGTTGAAGTTGTCTTTGCCAACAAGCTTAATATTAATAAACCAGACGAAGGGAGAGCCACCGCAGCCTCATCATTAACGCAGAGGGATTACCTAATTCTTCAATACCCTTTTTATCGTACATGTATATGCACAAACAGAGGAGGACGATAAGGACAGAACTCAATCATGCGCGCGGCAGACAGCACCCAGATGGTGAGTTTTGAAGACGATGAGGAGGGTAGCTACTTACACATCGGGGATGTTGACCCAAAAGAAACCCTTGGTTCAGATTACGATTATGATGACGAAGAAGCCACGACCGAGAACCGCACCGTATCAGGCAGCAGCCGGATGGTGAATCTTGAAGACGATGAGGAGGTTAGTAGCTACTTGCACATCAAAAATGTTGACCCAACAGAAACCCTTTACGATTATGATGTCGAAGAAGCCACGGCCGAACACCTGCGCACCATATCAGGCAGCAGCCGGATGGTGAATCTTGACGACAAAGGAGAGGAGTGT
>JALLBJ010000238.1:0-32763 GCA_036940105.1 Skeletonema potamos
TTAGAGCGTGGGTCTAATAAACCCAAGGTCGTGAGTTCGATCCTCATCGAGGGTATCATTTTAGATCTTTGTTGACTTAGTAACTAAGTACGTGAGAGAGATGTCTACAACATTCTACATCCTTTGTTCTTTTTTGCTGAGACATTTGTAGCTTGTACACATGCATGTTGTTGACTGTTTTGATCAGAATGTTTTGGTATGCACATACATATTTGCTATTGTACTGTCTGGCTTATTCCATTGCCCGATGCAAATAATAATGAAAGCATAGCTAAAGTACATCCCCGCCCCCACCGGCCTGGTCAACAATATTCTTTCTCAACTGCATAAATTGTCACTCTAGAGAAGTACACTCTGGACTTTGTGATAGGACGGATTATAATATGAAAAAGCACCTTCGTCTCAACTCTCGATAGCTCAGTTGGTAGAGCGGTGGACTGTAGTGGCATTGCCAGGGTATCCATCGGTCACTGGTTCGATTCCGGTTCGAGAGAATCTTTTTAGTGGAGTGGTATATGTACTTGCACTGTTTTGCCTGTTGTTGTTCTTGTGTTGGAGAGAGTTAAGGAGTCAGACGCCAGCCGATTGTATTGTCTAGAGAGAGAAAAGGTTACAATAACACGTCTGTACTCTTCTTGGTGGTGTATGTAATGAGGTGATAGGGTGACTGCCTTCCCTATACTTTTCAGTCCTCTCACTCGGCTCTCCTACTCACGTGCGTCTCCACCACCTTCGACTTCCAGACCTTGCATTTTAAAAATTAATGAATGAGAAGAACCACTTTCTCCCTCTTTCCTACCAGCTTGCCAACCGCCGCCGTCGAGATGCAGGACAGCGAACGCACGCCGCCCGTGACCACGGTGAAGCAGAGCTCCTCTCCAGAAAGCATATCTGCCATAACATCTTCGTTTTCCTTGCTCGAAAAGACAATATCCACCAGCAGCGGTACCCTGTTCGATCGAATCACAGGATTTTGGAATGAGAAGGCAAAGGAGAAGGCAGAAAAGTCGTATCACCATTCTTCATACTCGCTATCACCTATTCAGCCGTCGCTCGCACGAACTCCACAACGAGGGAGACTTGAAACAACAGTGCTTGACGTGAATAACGTCGTTCATTCACCGAAACGTCCGAATTTCACCTACACTTCGAACGTTTCATTCTTGGACTGTGCCATCACCCCGATCAAGCGAGAAATGGCGAGAGCATCCCCAGCACCATCAATTGCCACCAAGCGTTTAGAGAGAATCATCAACACGAGCAAGACTTTCTCACTGACTAGCAGCGAAGGAGAGGAGCCACGCGAGAAAAGTATTGCAGATGAATGGAGAGCAGTCAAAGATCCTATATCGGGCAAGATCTATTTTTATAACAGACTTACTCGGGTATCGAAGTGGAAGCTACCAAAAGGTGCCGTGCTTAGACAGAGATCTCCAACCAATCGGAGCTTTGCTACCACCGTCACGGATCAGTCCAACAGACAAGACAGCGAAAGGACAGACTCTGACGTCATTTCCTCTACTGACAAATCGGAGCGTACCTCTTCTCCTCTCTTTGCAGATGCTGCAAACGTCGTCACGGCAACAACGGTTGACATCAAGAGCCCACAAGACACTACTGCAACCGAGTTCTTTTGCTTGTATTGCGGACTCAACTGTAGGTCATTGTCGATGCTAGATTCTCATCTACCCCAGTGCTCTCGCTTTATCCGCATGCAAGAGCCTGGCTTGCTGTCAAATCAGCTGGAGATTGAAAAAATACTCTTCAGTCTATGGTCCAAGACTGAATCTAATGGGCAGGTTGCCGATGCAAATGGCAACACGGAGCATTACCAGAGTCCATTCAACGAGACGGATGTATCTAGCAAAAGCCAAGGTCTATTCCAGCCTTCATTCTATAAGAGCACCAATGAGGAGAGCCGAGGCGACGAAAACAGCTACACCGTCTCTCCATCGAAATTCAATATTCGTGAACGTAAAAGCATCAAAGATTTTTGTGTTGATAAGAAGACATGTCCTTTTTGCGAAGAAGCTTTGTTCGGCGGAGACAAATTTTCTTCTCATTTGCTCGTGTGTCCGGAACGAAAAAGGAGAAGGAATAGGAGGAGAACGCCCAAGAAAAACTCCGTTGTTGAGGAATTTTCGCCAAGAGTCAGAGCTGGAGTTAGAACTCCCGGTCGTCGAATGCCATGGGAATGATACTTGTAAATGATAGTGACAACGTGGAAAGTAGGGGGTGCAAATTGGGAATGACGCTAGTCATCGTAGCCTAACTTGTTAGCATTTTTTTGTGCACGTGCATTCTTGTCCATTGCGCTTTGTGTTCTATTATCAAAACTTCATTACAGTTGATTTCAACGCTCCCAACTCTTCGTAAATTGTAGCAATTAAAGCAGCACTTTCCACAGATACCTTCACCGACACTTTTGTGAACTTTGTACCTCTCGGTGTAACTCGCATTTCTATGTTAGTCGTCTGCCCCAACACGGACTCCATCACCGTTCTTACATTTGTTGCGTAATTGTCAGATGGGTCTTCAGTCTCCGCATTTCTACCAACTACGCTGAAAGTGTAATCTGTCGGGAATGTAAGCATCGCACCAAGAATGTTGCCCATTTGATTTTCATCATCAACTTTCCCTTCAGGAAGATCGTACGTTCCCATCAGCGCATGGACCTTATATTTGAACCTATCTGTCAAGTCCGATCCTCCATCGTCAATGGTTACTGATGATGGAGATATCATTGTTTCATCAGCAGCGGCAGCAGCATCTGTGGTTTCATTTTCATTACTGACGTCTTCGGCGGATAATCGAGTATGAGATCTGGAGCCTCTTGAGATGACACTGAAGCAGTGAGCACCAGATATTAAACATGCGATCACCCAAATTAGTGATGTAGAGAGGGACTGGATACACTTCATCACAGGATCAGAATAAGAGAGAATATTATTACGCTGTCTTTCATCTCCACAGTTAGCAAAATATGTAAAAGTCTCGTAGAAGTTTATTATCGAAGATTATCGAGCACAATTGTTGGGTGGTCTGCGTGGAGGACTCTTCTCTCTTCTCTGTGTCGTGCGTGCGTGTCTAAATAGAAGTATGTAGGAGTAGGTACAGAAGGCCATCACCACCTGCCAAAACGCAGCCAGGCCACCTCCACTGTTCAATCACGGTGATCACACTCCTCATTCATATAATATTTTTATCAACCATGGCGTCCCCTCTTGCCACCAAGCGTCTCCAACGAGAGCTAAAAGCTCTCCACAAAAATCCCCTCTCCAACCCCAAAATCGTCGCCATGCCCAATGAAAAAAATATCCTGGAATGGCACTACGTCCTCGAGGGACCCAGCGATGACCCCAAGTCACCCTACGCGGGGGGGATCTATCACGGTAAATTAATATTCCCAAAAGAATACCCCTACAAACCGCCGGGTGTGATTATGCTCACTCCCAACGGGCGGTTCACGACGAATAGAAGACTGTGTCTTAGTATGAGCGACTTTCATCCGGAGAGTTGGAATCCCATGTGGAGTATCTCGACGATTTTAATGGGATTGTATTCCTTCATGATGGACAATAAGCCTACGACTGGGAGTATAGAAACGACGACTGATGCCAAGCGGAAATTTGCTGCGGACAGTTTGGCATACAATGTCAAGAATGACAAGATGTTTTGCTCACTTTTCCCCGAGTATGTGGAGTTGTGGGACGAGAGAGAGAAAGAACGGAAGGAACGATTGGCCGCATTGGGGGTGGACGTTACGAAAGAAGATGACAATAATAATGCAAAAGCTGTTGCTAGTGCAAATGGTGAGATGCTCATGTATGGGGGAGGAGATTTATTAGCGTATGGCGCTGGTTTGGTTGCAATTCTATCCATTTTGTTTGCAACGCTGCGATTCTTCTTCTAAAAACAAAATGTTATTTGCATCTATGACCACCCACATATTATATATAGAGTTGATAGCAGGGTTAGATTTGGGTCCTCCAGCACAAGCGCCAGCACAAGCAGCAGCTACGCAGAAGAAGAAAAAGAAGAAGAAAAAATGATGGGGGGAAGCCTGTGTGCTTTAGCATTGTTTCATCCAAGTGTACAATAAAAACAACGTAGGCAAACATTAGTATACTTATCCGCTCGAAGACTCCTGGCACATGCATGGTTCGGGATAATCTAAAGTATCTATGCATTTAAGTTAGTCTTAACAGCAACAGATTTGCTGCAAGTAATTACTTCACGTTATAATCCCAATCACAAGTCTATTCTGCTGAAACAATACTTACCAACATTTCTTTCACAGATGGGATAGACACCAAAGCAGTGGCACAAATAGCCGTCAAGACCATGTTGATGGCAGCGAAAGGGAATGCCTCCTTTTCTGGCATGATCGCAGCAACACCTAATCCTTGCCCAGCAGCACCCATTCCCAATCCTCGACTTACGGGATCTTCAATTCCGAGTACATCCAACATTCCTCTTCCAACTGTGGCACCAAAGATACCAGTGAGCACTACCACACTAGCGGCAATAGCAATATTTCCCTCAAGCATTTGAGTAATGACGATGGCCAAGCCAGTTGTGACATTACGAGAGAGCAACGATAGGCGGATCATTGTTTTTGATCCAATATTCAAAAGACGAACATACCAAGCGGTACCAAACAGACCTCCAATGCTTGAGCACAAACAGGCCGCAACTACCACAAGAAGGTTGTCAGCCATGATCTTTTTACGACTGTACATTGGCACAGCAAGGCACCCTACTGCAGGTCCTAGCAAGAAGAGCAACAAATCTCCAGCTCCAGTTTTTGATGGTGACAAGCTTCCAGCTTTGTAAGTCCTTAACACATCTTCAAAGCTTGAACCGGTGAGAAGTGAATCCAACTTTGTGAGGAGCAGTGTTCCAGCTGTACTTGTCACAAGTGGATGAACAATCTTTGTAAAACCTGATGGAAGCCTAGCTCCGAAGACATAGGTGAGAACAGTACCAAAGAACATGGCGATAGTTCGAAGAGGAGTCGCATATTCACTGCTTTGACGGGTTGCCGCCACACTTATAGCACCTGTCAAAACAGTCCACTTAATCAGGAATTTGTAAGTTTCTTCAGTAAACGGTTTGGCAGGGGCAGCTGGAGCTGCAACAGCAGGTGCATTCCTTCCCCTCCTCGCTGGTGGTGCTGGCTCAGCTACCTTCTCTGCAACCAATCCTTGAGCAGACCTCATTGCCAAAACCAAGTATCCAGTGCTTGCTAAGGTGAATCCAAACCCGAGCACAATCATCGAGAGTACTTTCAAGGCATCAAGAGGCGATCCAATGGAAGGAGCTAGAGGCAACATCGCTAGACCAGGGACGAACATGACCGGAAGCCACTTTGTCAAGACATTAGCACCGGGTGTCAAAAGTTCGAAACCATGCTGTCCTAGACCAGGGAAAGCAATTTCAGCCAATACCAAGACTGTAAACACCAAAATGGTGCACCCAAGCATCGCTGGGAATTTAATGCCTTTGGATACGAAGACTTGATTAAGCAAGACCTGCAGGACAGTGAAGAAGGCAGCCCCTGTGAGTTCGTTTGCCTTCGGAACGTCTACATTAGTACTACCTCCTCCTCCGCGAAGAGATAGAGCGATGCTCTGATCACATGCATCGGAGGGAAGTGGTGTAACTTTGTTCAAGACCTCATTCTTGGATAGAATTGCCGTTTGAGATGGACGGTAGAAAGACGTAGACGCCCCGATAGATGCTGGCAGCACTGCCAAGAGGACGAGTTTGAGATTCATGGATTGGCAATTCGATAGAGACAACGAGCAATTGCTGTCAGCAAGATGATGATGAAGGTCCGGTCAGCCGCTGTATTGATGATTGATGTGCGATGATGTTGATGCCATCGTCATCGTGCGTGGAGCGCGCTTTTTTTTAGGTGTCAACAACTTCATCAGATCTTTTCATCTTTCCTCCTCTATACACTTCTAGTTCTACATAATATCATGATGCACTCAGGAAACCTACTATTGACGGGCTTGTTGGCCGCCACCAGTGCAAATGCTTTTGTCTCCACTCGGCTTCAAGCGGCACAACACGTGCGCCCGCTTGCACTAAGCAACCACAACGACGATTACCGAGCTGTGGCACCGGACTTTCTTCGAAACGCTGCTGCGATCTTTGCCGTTACGTGTGGGTTGCTTATCCCATCAGACTCTTTTGCCATGAACGAGAACGCATTTCAATCGTCAACTATGACGGTTGCGGAAGTTATCCGTACGATGGATTTCTCGCTGCCATCCAGTTACGACAATATCGTAGATGCTACTGCTTCGGGCAAAGAAGAACTTACGGTTGAAACAGTTACGCCAACGGCTACCGCAGCAAAGAAAGCAGCACCACAAAAGAAGGAGGCTGCTCCAAAGAAGGAAAAGAAAGAAGCCGAGCCCAAAAAGGTGGCTTTGACCAAGGCAGAGCGAGAGGAAGCTGCCGCCAAAGCAAAAGAAGAAAAAGCCTTGGCAGATAAAGAAAGGCAGAAAGAGATTGAAGCAAAGATCAAGGCCGACAGAGAGGCAAGGATCGCGGCAAGGAAAGCGGCTCAGGAAGAGAAGGAAGCGGCCGAGGCAGCCAAGGCGGAAGAAGCTTACAAGGGCGTGACATTTGTAGACACATCAATGCCAAAGTATTAGCTTAGGTAGCTTGGATTGTGGCGTCAAGTAGTATACACAATGGGCTGCTGCATGGGCAGGGAAGGGCTCACAAGTGGCACGAGCAAAATTTTCTAAGTCCACTTACTTAAAACCTATTTAACTAATAATTATTGCATTAATGGCATCGTTATTGAATAGACGACAACAAACACTCAACCTTCACCCCAGACTCATCGTAGTAGTCGAACCTCAAAGGATGAAAGTAGTCATCGGTGTCAGGAGAAGTGTTGATCTGAATCCCCCCAAGCAGTGCAAGACCTTTCTTGATCCCCCCAGAGCCTGTCTCTACTATGTCTTTCACCAGTATCTCCTGAGAATCATACAAGGCATAAGGTAGCTCTTTCATACGATCCTCTGCATCACTTAGCCGTTTTCCAAATGGCAAGATGAGTTCTTGTACGGCGCCTTGCTGGAAGTCAGAGAACTGCTGAAGTTTTGTCGTAATCTGAGCACCTCCATGAGTGATTCGCTTGAGATAATTGGATGCTGCAATAGCACTACCGCAGCAGTTATCAACGAGGGCGATACCCTGTCGCTCCACCTTTCCGATTTGTCCATTCTTACAGACGCCAACGTGAGGACCGTGGACAAGTAAGCAGAATCCGTCATCGGGAATATGAGCCGCCATGGCACCAAACCCAGTGTTTCCTGCAAAGGGAAAGCCAGACAACCCACCAAGGTTAAAGTTGTTGCCGTAAACGCTCACAAAGTCATCTTCAAGGACTCTTGCTAACTCATCAGCGCAGAGAGATGTCGCCAATAGAGTGTTTCCATTTGAAAACCCTTTTGCTTCCAAAACGCTAACTACTCTTTTCACGAGATCCGTGTTCGAAATGGCACCTGGGAAAGCCTTTTTGACCAAAGCATCGAACTCGTCAGATGATGAGTGTTTCGTCGCTTTTGTATTTATATGGCGTTTTTGTTTTGTGCTGGCGGCGTCAACATTGCCAATCGCAGCAGTGCTGGGTCGGAGCCGAAAGGCACTCCTTGCGACGTTGGCAGCAGCGGGGCGAGTAGCGAACATCATGGTGCTTAGAACGCAACGCTGCCGCTCTTATGATGTGATGAGTGTGATGGTTGTATGTTCAGTGTTTTTTCACGTCATGATGACGTGTCAGCGAACTTTTTCGGAAGCAAAAACGGCGCTCTTTGCGCGCCGTCCACAGAAAATGCAATGCACAATGACATCCACCGCATTCACTATGACAAAAAAGAAACGGTAGCATACTTATAGGAAGAAGTAGATAATAAACAGCGTTCCCTGTCTCTCTAGAGAGAGCACTGCATGGAGGACAACCACCAAGCATAGCAACGACAGCATAATGGACGACGATCACCCGCATTGTAAAATTCGCCCTCACGCATTACACGAAGCCAATGCATTACACTCCTCCTTCTTCGGCGAGCCGATCGTACCATCATCCGTACTAGCCGCCGACAACAACACAACAGAATCCCCTCGGCGACCCCAAAATGAACGGATGTGCATGGGGGGACATCGTAATCCCATCTACGGGACGGCTTTTTCTCCCGATGGAAAATATCTGGCAACAGCTTCCGAAGATTCCACAGTACGAATATGGCTGGTACAATCTCATAAACTCGTGGCGACGTTGAGTGAAGGCATGGATCCAAATTACGAATGTCTTCGCGTGGCATGGATGAAAAAGAGTGATATTGGCTATTTGCTTGCATCTGGAGGAGCCGACGGCGTTGTTCGGCTTTGGAGCGCTGTTGAAACGATTGAACGACAGCTAGAGTGCCAATGCGTAGGCTCACTCAATCATTTTGTGGAAGATGACGAAGAACGTCCGCAAATATATGCACTACAATTCATTCAAAGCCCTTCCTTTCCAAACGTGGAAATCTTGCTTACATCAGCGCATGATTCTGTGTACCTGTGGACAATTGAAAATGATGAGGAGAGTGTTGCAGATTCTCCTCCTCCCAATCAGTCAAGAAAGTTCCTATCATTGCTATCAATTCAATTCTCGCATTTAGATGATGAATCACAAACATATCAATTCGGTGGTTCACGAAACCCTGAGAATGAGCTGTACGTGTTTGATGCATCCTACAGCGAATCCAATGATTTGATAGCTGCAGCACTGTCAGATGGAACCTGTCGTGTGTTATCTCTTGCTGCATCCAGCAATGTAGACGAGGATGAGAATTTACAACGAGAGCAGGTCGTTTTAAGTCTCCCTCCTGGCTACTTTGCTGGCAGAGGGGGGCATTTAACAGCGGTTGAGTGGGATAGTTCTGGGAATCGTTTAGCTACGTGTGTTGCTAGTGGCAGAGTGATCCTGTGGTATCTACATAATGTTGGGGTAGGTGATTCAACATCTTTGCGACCATCTGTCGTATCAATTCTTGATGGAGGATCTGGGCGACAGGTCTTTGGAGCGAAGTATTGTTGTGGAGGAAACGAAGATTTGCTCCTTACTTGGGGCATCGAAGGAACAGTCTCTGTGTGGGATTCATTCTCTGTTGGCGAAGTCATGTCACCCATCTGCACTCTGGTTTCACATGCAGACTATCCAATATTTGCATTAGATATCACCCAAACTGGAACAAAAAAATCGATTGCAGTTGGTGGTGGGAGAGAGGGTGGCTTCCTTGGAGTTCCTGCATACATCTATGACGTATAAAGAAGACGTGCGAATAATAACCAATATTATTGCAGATTTAGAGTGTATTTTCTTTCTATTTGAAGCAGTATGACGCAGCATCTTTCAGTTGCTTGAAACTATCATCAACATCTTCATTCAAAATTGTAAATTCAAAGACTCCGCTTACAACTCCAAATTCGATATCCTTTACAACTTGGCGGATTTTGGTCCTCAGCACAGTCTCCTCTGTTTCATCTTCTGGGATTGGCACCAAGCCTGAAGATATCTTCATCTTCAATCTGGATTCAAATTTTTCGAGATCATCCAAACCTATCCAAACACCAACAAGGCGAGCCCCAGATAGGTTCACCATCTTTTTCGCTAGTTCAACATCAGCATCCACGACGACAACTTTCTTCTCCCCATTTTCCGAATCGGATGATTGGTCTGCTGCATCTAGCACTCCTTGCTTTGATAGTCCGTATCGTCCAGATTGGTCAACTTCTAAAAATTCACCCCGTTGTTGCAGCCTCTCGAATTTCACGCCATCTGATATTTTGTCCACAAGTGCGGGTCTCACAAAACGAGAGTCACTCTCTAGCAACTTGTTCACAAGAGTAGTTTTTCCTGTTGCCTCTGGACCACTGACAAGGAAGACAGTGGTCAAACCATCCGCAGCAGAAGAATCTTCTAATAAAGACATGTTTACTCCCCTCTTCTTTGCGTCTTGAGCCAAACGCACTGCCATACCCGCACTTCCTGGTATCATGTCGGTAGCACTTTCTGAAATAACAGGAGACAACTGGCTCACGAACAATGGCACCCGATATGTTAAGAATCCAGCCATTGCCGCACCAAATTGTTCTGGAGTCACGGTACTGAACAACCCAGGAGACGAGACAGGATTGGCATCCCCACTCATCATATTATTCAACGCTACGCCCACGAGAACCAATCCAGGGAATACAAATCTCAAATTTGAAACGTTTGAACCAAGCTTTGAATCCGCACTCCCGACAGTATCAGTTTTGATCCCCAAAAAGAACAGGTATGCAACTCCAGCAAACGCTCCTGCTGCATATATCACAGCAACGTTTGACCCCAAGACTAATTGTGCAACAATCGCTCCAGCCGCGCCTGCTATGGCAGAATTTCGTATCAAATCGGATTTGATTTTACTATAATTCTCTCCATCAGCCTGAACTACATCCTGATTGATAGGCACAGCTGCTGGTCCTTCATACCCGATCAAATCATAGCTCGTATGACTTGGAAGTGGTCTATTTGTACCACGCTCAAGAGGAACTTTGTATGCATCTTCGGTACGGACAAACGACGCAGGAAGTGGGGCAATATCTTCTAACTTCCGAAGGGCACTCTTACGACGTTTCCTAGAAGGATAATCTGCATAGTATCCATCACCTACATCCTCCATTTCATTTATCTCAACGAGCCATTTGTTGGTTCCATCTTCACTCGTCGATTCAGATCGAATTGGTTGAATTAATGAGATTTTGCCAACGAGCACTTGTCCATCTGCAAGGCCACCGTCCATGTCAAAGTATCTAACCACATCACCGATTTTTGGTTGAGGTAATTTTGGTTTTCTTTTCTTTGCTTTCTCGACATCTTCTGGCGGAGTGTAGGGGGCCATTCTTAATGTTGATTTCTGGGTAGCGGATGTGAATCGCGACATGGTTGTCACTGGGCTATTCAGGCTATTCACAGCTGCTGTCTTGGTTTTGACATTGTTGGAGGTAGTGAACGCAAAGCCATCAGATGGGAGCACCGCAAGAATTGCGAGCAGAAAAAAGGCATTCCTTTTAACACCGTTCATCATCATTGATTTGCGGCGCTGTAGTGGAATGCTTGGCCACAAGCTGGATGAAATGTGTTGACACTTCAACAAGCATATACGATAAGACGAGCCAAGCTACAAGCACAAAGTGCGTCGGCCTCGCTCTCCCTCGGTGGCCAATTACATATTAGTATTGAGGGTTACATAAGTACTCCAGAAGAGCCAAGCAAGCTGCTACAAAAGAGAAGACCCCCAATAATAGAGAGATGGATCCTGTTGAGTGGGAGTTCGCAAAATGAAAAATCCAAGCAGGACGCTTAAATACAACCAAGATGTCATCCGAAGACGAAAAGAAGCAGCCACAAGGATTCGATACCATTGCCTTGCACGGTGGGTACGATCCAGACCCAACAATTCATCTCGGTCTCGGTCAAGGCGCTCCTCGTGGAGTTCCTGTATATCGGACCACTCCGTACATCTTCAAGAACACGGAGCATGCTGCTAATTTGTTCAAGCTAAAGGAGCTTGGTAACATCTACAGTCGTATCATGAACCCCACGAACCACGTGCTTGAAAGTCGTTATGCTCAGCTAGAAGGAGGACATCCCCTATCAGGCTTGACCGTATCAAGTGGAACTACGGCCATCTTTTATGCCATCGTTAACCTCGCTAGCCAAGGTGATAACATTGTCTCTGCACGAGCATTGTATGGCGGAACTTTCACCATGTTCAATGATTTACTCGTCAAGTTTGGCATCGAGGTCCGATTCGTCGATGCTGAAGATCCACAAAACTTTGACAAAGCTGTAGACGATAAGACTCGTGCATTCTTCTGTGAAAGCTGCAGCAATCCAGCGTTGGAAATTTGTGACTTGGAAGAGATTTCCAAGATTGCTCATGTGCATGGATTGCCTTTGATTTGTGATTCTACTTTCTCTACGCCTTACTTGTGCAAGCCATTTGATTTTGGAGTGGATATTGTGGTGTCATCTTTGACTAAGTGGATTGGAGGTCATGGTGCTGGTCTTGGCGGTATCATTGTCGACAAAGGTGGTTTCAATTGGGGTGCTGGCAAGCACCCTATTTATGATGAGCCTGATACCAGTTACAGTGGTATGAGATGGGGCCATGACCTACCAGAAACACTAGCTCCTCTTTCTTATATCCTCCGCTGCCGCACAGTGCCATTGAGGAATTTGGGAGGCTGCATGTCTCCAGACAATGCTTGGATTATCATTCAAGGTATCGAGACTCTCAGTCTTCGTATGGAAAGGCACGTCGAAAATGCAATGAAAGTAGCTTTGCATCTCAAAGAACATCCCTGCGTTAAATGGGTTCGGTACCCCGGCCTCCCTGACGATCCTCAATTTGACAAGGCGCAAAAGTACTTGAAGGGGACAGGCGGTCCAATGGTTGTGTTTGGGATTCGAGCTGAGGATGGTAAGGAGGCAGGGAAAAAGCTGATTGACTCTTTCCAGCTCTTTAGCCATGTTGCGAATGTTGGAGATGCACGCAGTCTTGCCATACACCCCGCTTCGACGACTCATTCGCAGCTTAGCGAGCAGCAACTGAAAGACGCTGGATGCCCTTCAGATATGGTCAGACTGTCAATTGGTATTGAAAGTATCAGCGATATTCTTGCCGACCTTGATCAAGCTCTTGACAAAGCCAAATCTGCGTGAGATCTTGAACTGTTTCTGGAGATAAGAGCTGCCTTTAGGATTGTTCCTTCTTGTTTCATATGAATTGATTTCTAATCGTTATTTAGGGCATTGATATTTTGCCGTGTCATCGATCACATATCAGCTCTCACGAACATTAGTCCGTCTGGAGGAGCTGCACGAGATCGTTCTCTTCGGTCTTTACTAGTTAGAATACGTAATAATGCATCGTCACCACCTCCTCTGTATGCTTCCCGAAGAGCAGTGCCAACAATAAGACGCACCATTCTGCGCAAGAACCTATTGCCTACCAGCTCAAAGCATAATGCTTGTCGTTTGTGATCAACGCCATCATCTATGCATTCTACGATACTGGCCTTAGAGTGATACAACGTGCACAGCGTTGTTTCAGTCTTGACCTTTCCATGAGACAGCGCAAAGTAATCCAATTCCTTCCCTTCCAGCTCTCGCAGCATTCGATCTAGGCTCGGTAGGAGATTGCGCGTTATTCTTAGCATTTTGTTGTCACCATCACTATCCTCCAAATCAATTAGATACACATACGACCGACTAGATGCGCCGAATGAAGGATGGAAATCATGACCTGCTTTTTCGACATTAGTGATGCGCAAGCCTAGATTGCTGTCTGTTGCTTTTCTGTTGACCAATTCTTGAACATAAGCCTCTACGTCAGGGATATCTTTCCATGTCCGCACTCGACATACTTGTCCAATGGCACTAACGCCACGATCAGTCCGACCTGACACCTTGATCTCAATAGGTTTGGTATTCGCAGCGTTTCCAATTGCTGGACCCAATATGTCGGCCAGTGTACCTTGGACCGATGGAAGAGGATGCTCGACATTATCAGTGCTGCTGCTGTTGTTACTGTTGCGATATAATTCATGTCTTTGATCCTCCCATCCACAAAAGTCAAGCCCTCGATAAGCCACAGACATCTTAAGATTGGTACGCTTTCGATTCTTTTTTGAACTTCTTGTAAACATTGTAGACGAAACCAAGTCAACAGCATTACTTTTGCTGCATACGCCAAATAGTGGTTGAAATAGGTCATCTGAAGAATAATCCTCGCAGTTCGGAACACGACGTAAAAGTGGCCTAGAAACGTTGGCATAGTTTGACATGTAACTTTCAACTACTGATGATGCCACGCTGAAGATAGATGGCTTGTCTATAGATCTTTCTATCAGCACTTGATCAAGCCATTCATCACATTCGTCTCGTTGCATTTGCCATATTATGGTACCGTCTCCTCCAACACTCTCTAAAAATGATGCATGTAAGTTGGTTGTGCTTTCATGGTTATGATGATGCAGAACAAATGCACATGACCAGTGCGCCGTCAGCGCAGAAATTGCAATCATCAACGCTATTTTTTTCACCAGCTGCTTGATCATATTAGGGGAATGATACTGCACGTAGGCGGTGTGCATAGGATACATATGGCGTCGACAGCAGCTCATCGAAACCTAATAGGATCAAATGCATTATCGCATTACCTGGGGTGTTTTGTTGATAAATATATTTTGGCAATGGCAGTTCAACGCAGTGACAGCGGTGACAGTTTTTTTTGCTGACGGACGGACAGACCAAAGAGAGACGGGCGGGAGCGAAGATAGAACGAAGGCGAAACGCCACAAAACAAAACACCGACAGCACAGGCAGCCATAGGCAGGGGCCAGGCACATAAAGAACAGGCAGCAACCCAGAAGTTCTTCGTTCGTTGACAACCTCCCCCTATTGGCAAGCTCTAGCGTTTGGGTGTAGCTGTGTAGTTCTTCGTAGAAAATAATTTATATACATTTTTCCCCGGCAGTAGCATGTTGTTGCGTCGTCCTACTAAACCAGCCAAATTAAGATGACACGCAGATCAGTTCCTTTGCTGTTTGGCATGATGATAATACGATCATTTAAATTCACCAGAGCCTTTTCGTCTCTCCACTCGCAAGGCGTTCAGCGCCGCTTATTCGTACAATACGCAACCGCGGATGAATTGAAAATGGACAATATCTACATGGAGTGGTCTTTAGATGATGATAAAATTCTGCACCAAAATCGTCATCTTAGTTCAGTCCGCTTAGCATCAATGCTAGGTCGTGGGATGCATGGAGTCGAAGCTAGAATGAAGAAGATAACTAATGTGGATAGTGCAGCGTATCGTCGACTGTTTGCTGGAGACAATAACGATGATTCAGAGGACAGTGCAAGTAACAAACTCACACCAGTAAAGGAAGTACTTCGTCGTATCCAATGGGATCCATCGTTGGATTCTTCTTCATTCTCAATTATCCACTACGACCGCGTAGAAGATACGCTCTGCGAGACTCCATTTGAAGCTGAAAATGAATCAATATCCGGGAAAGAACGAAAATTTGTGTTCGCGCTGCCCGAACATCGTATAGAGGCAGTCAAATACCTCGATCGCGTCGTCTGGGACAAGGAGACTAGGTTAGACGTTGTTTTTGGATCAATGAATGGCAGGGGAGAAACGATAGATAAAGTTATTGAACACTATGACGACTGGAAGAGAGAAAAGGAAGAGAAGAAACAAAGAAACCAACTCCGACAGGTTGAGATACTCAAAGAAATGCGCACCATATTAGAGGAAAAAAGAGTGGCAACACTCAAGGAGATGTCATCCAATCTCATTCGTAGCGAGTGGGATAATGAAGGTGTAAAAGATTATGTGAAGAGGGTGGTTATATTATATTTCGATGCACGAAAGGATAGAGAAGATGACGAAAGTGATATTGACAATGCTCTTGATGAAGAGAAAGAAGTGGCGTTTGATATCATATACTTTCTAAATTTGTTTTCAGACCTCGTTGCACTTCTACCGGATGAGCCACTTCGAGGAGAAGTTTTAATGGAGGTTCA
Organism: Skeletonema potamos; assembly: GCA_036940105.1. Taxonomy (NCBI): domain Eukaryota; phylum Bacillariophyta; class Thalassiosirophyceae; order Thalassiosirales; family Thalassiosiraceae; genus Skeletonema; species Skeletonema potamos. The sequence continues at coordinate 15,662 of JALLBJ010000238.1, forward strand.
ATCAGTGATAAATAGAAGCCAGGACACTGGAGACAACTCATCTGACAAAACACAACAACCAATCGCATTGCCAGAACTTAAAGAAGACGAGATTGAAGAGAAGTTTGTAAAGGGATCAGGTGCTGGAGGCCAAAAGGTCAACAAGACAAGTAATCGAGTCATCCTCGTCCACACCCCTACTGGTCTAAGGGTTGAATGCCAAGACACCAGATCACTTCAGCAGAATCGAAAAATTGCTCGCAAAAGACTCAGACTAAAACTCGACGCATTCATCAATGGAGAGTCTAGTCGAGAAGGCCAAAAGGCGACTAAAGCAGTGACAAAGAAGGCAAAGAATAAAGCACGTAGCAAGCGTCGCCGGCAACAAAAGAATCAGAATCAATCAGATGAAGGAGTGGTAATTAACTAGTGCAAACAGTTAAATACACATTAGCTTATGATATCTTTCATAACTCTTTGTACACTCAGTCCAATGCATCTTTCGACAGCCTCCCTCTCTTCCATACACATTAAGTGACCCAGACCTTGCTCGGCCAACAGCTTCACTACACGAGGATCCGTACTCTTCCAACATGACAGAAGGCCATTTGTTCTCTGTGGGCACACAGCACGCGCCAAACACAAGTTATAGTTTGTTCCATGAATCTTTGCCAGGAGTAAATTTTCAGCAGGCTTCAGCGGTGTGAACTCGGGGTGATCTGGTGGTTTTGGAGGTAATTTTGTTTCGACTTGTTTTTCCTTTGCCACGGTTGCTCGTTTATATTCAAACTCTTTCCTATTCTGGATTGCTCGTGTTTTGTAGTTTGCGCATAGGTTGGCAATCTTTCTCATCTCATCTATGGTTGTTTGTTTGTCTGAAGGATGACTTAGTGCACTATCATCTGATCCGATTCCATGATCATGCAGTAGCGATAGAAGTGGAGACGTGTCAAACATAGCTGCTTCATTTATGTAGGTGGGAAAGAGGCACTGTTTGGAGAACCATTGCTGTTTGCTTTGATTGTTTTCGGAAGTCGGCAACTGTTTCATTTTCTGCTGCAACCAGTAGTCGATGAAGGTTCCTTCTTCGCCTTCGGCAAGAGGAGGTGGTGGTGGTGGTGGCGGCGGCGGATGTAGCTTGCTCATGAGAGTGTCGGCGAGGCAGCAGAAGCGGCTATAGAAGGTGAGTTAGACCAGGGGATGAAAGAAGGATATGTATCTAGGACCAACATCAGACCAGCATCATTTCACGGTTCACGGCCAAACAGAGAAACCAGGAAAACAGCAATAAACAACGCATAGAAACAGAAAGAGCGAGCGGCACTCACTGTAGGTATGATAATGGTATTTACGAAAGACATACCTACTTGCTTATGATGTGGCAAGAGGAGATATCTAAAGATAGATAGACATTGTTGTCACAGCGGTACATACTTATCCCGGTTGTCTATATGATATAAGATGAACAAGAGCCTCGCCCAGTTCTTATGTATCTCCTTTCAATAACGATGCAATTAGTAAACATTACTCCTATTTTCCAACGATAAATAAGACCCTCCTCCTTCTCCTCGTACACATAATCAAACCTTCAAATTTCAATTCAAATGGAAGCTTTTCCCGATCGTCTCAGTATTTCATTCTATTTGATATTGGGATGAAAGCTCTACTTATACAGTTGTCATTTTCATCATCTTTGAGGTATTATCCGTTACTGGCAAAGGAATCTAAATCTAACCAGCTACTTCCTGTCAGTGAGCTACTCTCTCAAACTAAGAATACCTCTCTCAAGGAATTGAAGCGCATGTGTACCGATGCAGCATTTTTTCAAACCTACAATTCTGCTCCCCAAACCTCCAATGAATATATTACAATCCGACCATAGAAGTCAGTGCTTCTCCCGAATTCAAGTCTCAGAGCACTGCATTTACCACTTGCATCATCCGCTTCTGACTGAAATCTTTGTACTTCATTCGAGTCTATTGGATCTATGAACAAGTCTTCACATTCTTCCCAGTCAGTCGACTCGTCCCCGCTCTTTTGGTAGACAGTACAGTCCATGCCAACAAATCCGCCTTGAAATTGTATCCGCAGTTCGTTCACATGAACAGGCCGATTGAAGTCAATTTCAAAGTACGCCAAAGGATCACTTTCTTCCGCCTGTGCAGATTTCCAAGCATCTTCTGTATTGTTGTTGAGTGCATTTAAAGGGCCGAATTTACGTGTGTCATGCTTCCACGTCGACGATGCTCTGATCATATGACAATGAGTAGGATTAAAATGAAGTCATGAGTTTAAACGATTGTGGCTGTGCCACAAATTCTCACAAATTACACATACATGCAATTACTTCACCTCGCTGTTGTTCCCTTGGATGTGCAGCTGAGCCGAACAAAATCTACTGCCATATTATTGACCTTTTCGTTATCTGACCAGTGTGGCCAAGTAGTGATGGGCGTAATAGGAGGTGTCTGGACGGAAGAGAGGTCTCGTGATCGCTATCGCTCTAGATCTAGAGGTGATCTTGCGTTGTGTGTTGTGTGGTCCACGGCGGGAGGGGACCTTTTTTTAGTCAAATTATTTCATTTTGCCTGGTTTCGGGCCCCTGTTTGTTCCCCCCGGACCCCGCAGACCAGCCAAGAGCCGCCTATCTCAAAAAGTACAAAGAAGCAAATGAATGAAGAGATTGAAGGGGCAGGTCATATGAAATGCGGAGATTACTACTACCTTGGGCATCGCTTTATTTACTATGTCTTGTGCTAGTGCATGTTAGAGGCGTGGCAACCTCCGCGGGAAGTAATCTCCCTCCCGCGTTGGCCTCACCATTTTGGGTTCAGATTACTGAAGCGTACGGGACAAAAAGTTATAACTACATCCCTGCAGCTAGACGTGCTGCCTCTGCTGTCGTCTACACTTACAAAAAGAACGCACAAATGATTGATGAGGAGAATCGTCGTCAAACTGTTGTTACAAACAGTACAACGAATGTCACTGTAGAGGGAGAGGGAGTAAAGAAAGACGAACAGCTCGACGATGAGACTTTGCAGCAAACAACAGATACTTTATCATCAACAATTGCCGAAGAATACATGATCATATCTGGAGGATACACAGACAAAGATTGGAGGAGTTTTCCTGTTTATGCCTTTCCCATAACGTCCGCTATTCGCACCACGAGCGGCCAATGGATCGATTTAACTCCATCATCATTCGACCTTGATGAACCGACTTGTAAAGAAGATGATGATATCGCATCTAGAGACAAACTTTATCAAGAGGCGAATTTTATTAGCGCTGACGATATCAAGCAAGATCCATGGGCGAATGCTCAATCGTGCTCTCCATCGGGGAGAATGGGACACGCATCAGTGGTATACAATGATCATCTTTATGTGTTCGGTGGGCTGATTTATGATGAAGAGCTAGAATCAATGGGGAATGGACGAAAGGACAGCTTCCGCTTAGAAGACATTCCCTACGTCTATAGACTAAATTTGAGAGAAATGCTAGAGGCAAGAAACGTGGATGATGGAGAGGAAGAATTCGCAGAGCCCACTAAAGGATGGCAGAGAATCATCCCACGCGTCAAACCAGTTGATACCTCTTCCTCGGCTGCAGATGTGCTGCTGAATTTTGTGAACAGGGGTGAAGGCCAAGGTGGACTATGGTTGGCTGCATCGTCAGCTGATAACGATAGATTTGTCATGTATGGAGGCTTAAGAATAACAAGGGTAGAATACGATAACTCTCCATCCAAGTTCGTGAAGGGAGACAGCGTATTCGGCGCAGGATCATCGTCACAGAATCAAAAGAATCATCACAAGATAGTAGAGGTACCACTTGGAGATGTTTGGGCGTATGATTTGGTACAAGACGCTTGGGAGAAGTTGACGAATGACAATGGAAAAGGAGTATGGATAGATGAAGATGCGGACAGGAGCACTAACCAAAAGAATAGGACAAATGAAGAAGTTTTTGATACTGTGGATGATGACTGGTTGGACGACTTAGCCTACGTTCCACGTTCACGGACCGCACATGCTGCTACGTTGGTAGGGAACGAACTCGTAATTCAGGGAGGCATGGGATGGGATGATGAAGTCCGGGGCGGGTCAACTGACTGGGAAACGCTGGATGATATGGTAAGTCAATATTGGTGCTTTCCCTCTGTCTTGCTGAACGAAATCGAATTGCAGCTAACTAATTTTTCCACGATGTACCTCTTTCACTGCCATTTAAGTGGATTTTTGACCTCACCAAGCGTCAGTGGAAGAGGCGCTGGGTTTCTCCACTCTTAGTGAGAGCGTACCATAGTCTGGTCGGGTGGAAGGATGTTGACAAAACGAATAGCACTGCTGGTCCCATCGTTGCAGCTTACGGTGGTTATACCACTGGCATGGATGTGTTCTCGGGGGAAGAAGTAGCTTATGTGTTTGACGATTTACTCGTATCCTACCCGCCGGTAATTCCTGACGATTTCTCTGTTTCTCTTTGGCAGAAGGCGTCTATGTCGAAGGAAAGTGATGTCGATAAGTTGATCTTTAATAGGTATGAACACTGCGCCGTCTTATCCAAAGAAGGAGTGATGGTTGTGTGGGGAGGATCGTTTCAGAACACTGCTGGAACTCATGGTCTTTGGATGATCAACATAGCTGGAGCGGATTCTTCTGTTGAACTGATTATTGCAGAATCAGACTCAATGGGCGATTACGAGGCAACGATCACTACGCTCCATACAATAGTTATCTTGTTGATGTTCATGTCAATGAGTCTAACCTTGCTCCTCGGCTTGACGCAAAGATACCAAGAACTGCTACAACAAGCTACTGACGATGCCGACATGACTGGTGTCGGTTTTGCTGTCCAGATACAACAACAAGCAACACCAAGCAGAGGAAGAGGACTGCACCCCGAAATAATTGATACGATACCCGAAAAGATCTACACAAGCAGTGAAAATAGGAGTGGCACCGATGGTACAAATGATGGAGATGAGGAAGATTGCTGCCCCATTTGTCTTGTGGAGTATGAAGAAGGCGACAAATTAAGGGTGCTCCCCTGCGGGCATTGTTTGCACCAGCCTTGCGTCGACGCATGGCTTCAAAACAACCCCTCTTGTCCCTCTTGTAGGTATTCCCTTAGCGAGCTCGTAGACGATAGACCCATGCTGCAACTTAGAACGCTGAGGTCTAATCTGTCAGCCCGCTCTACGGCCATCGCTCAATTTTTATTATCTCACGATGAAATCCTTCAATTAGGCGAGTTTGGTGACTTGGAAATGGCTTCTGACTTGAGAGGCCCACGAGTAATTGACCTGAACATACCAAATGGAAGCGATGATAATCCGACTGCAATGCAAGAGCTGAGTGAATGGAGAAGGAGAAGAAGGATGTTACGAGCAAATAGATTGGGAGGCTTCTCCTCAATAGGTCGGATGAGACATCAGAGAGGGAGCTCAGTTCTCCCTCAGTCAGATCAGCCTCCAATAGTATGATAAGATTAACGCCAAGGTGTAGACTTAAAGATCTTATATTCTCTCGATAAAAACACATCTGCCCACTACTTCGCCTTGGCAGCATTATATGACGCTCCTTGATCTAAATTCTCCTTATTAGGCATGTCTGCCGAGTAAGATCTCCAGTATGGAAAAGGGCGCTCTTCATTGCTTTCAATCAATTCCCATGCTCTATCAAAGGCATCGATCAAAGGTGTCGGAAGCTCAGTTTCCGAAGCAAGGGAGCAGCTCTTTAGGTTCTGTTCAAGTTGATCAATTGAGCTAGCTCCAAGTAGTACTCCATCACCATTTGACGCATCCAAAGCTGAGTGACGCAGCAACCAAAGATACGTAGCTTCTACCATGGATAAGTTTGACTCGTCACATGCTGACTGAATCAACGCCAACGCTTCAAAATGGATACGAGTGTAAAAACGTGGCATGTAGTTTGGGTTGTTTTTGAAGCGTCCCTCCTTGACATCCCCTGTTGATGAATGCTTGCCTGTCAGAAGCCCTGCCGCCAGAGGATTGTACGCAATGAATCTACAACCATTTTTCCGTAAAACTGGCAGAAGATCAGTTTCTATGCATCGATTCAGCGGATTGTAAAGTCCTTGATAGACCGATGGCTTCACCAAGGAATGCTCGGTGCATAGATCAAATGCCCTCTGGACTTCCGATGCGTGATAGTTAGACATTCCAATAGATTTGATCTTTCCTTGCTTGATCAATTTGTCACATGTTTGAAGAGATTCCAAAAGAGAATTGTTTTCATCTGGTTGATGTAGATAGTATTCATCCACAGAAGCCACTCCAAGAGCAGCAAATGACTTTTCAATTTGAGTCATCAAACCTTTATCTGATAAGCCACCGGGTTGTGAAGGATGCGCTTTCGTACCTATTAAGATGGTAGGGGTTTTGTTCACATGACCAACAATTGCATCTCGCAATACCTTCTCTGAGTCGCCACCGGCATAAATTCTAGCGCAATCAATATGGACTGCTGACTCATCCTTCTGGGCATTGATGAACGCCTGAATCATTTTTGACGCGATTGGAAGGTCGACAAAAGACGAAGTTTGGCCCCTCCAGCCAAATGTCATCGTCCCGAGGTAGACGGAAGGTAGGCGGACAATCATGGTACCATACAGCAGCGAAACACTCAGCCACGCTTTGTGCTAGGTGCCATACCCTGATAAAATAATGGAAAAGCTCTTCAGAAGAGAGGGAACGGAATGTAGTGAAGAGCAATGATATTACGTATGATCTAAAAGTAGCAGCTTATTGGGGCTTATTTGGGGGGGCGGGGGCGGATCCCGGAACATGCCGAAGGTTCGAAGTGAGAAAGCAAACTTTTATGGTATGGTACCATACTAAACTCTTCTACTGTCCATTCAGCTGCAATTAACCATAACTGTAGATATTCTCTCATGCAATACATATTAACATTTGACTCTTTGGCTTGGCCATGAGTTGTTCTTCTCGTTGGCTTAATTTAATGAAGTAAAACTTAAACGGCGTTTCGTGCTAGTTTGGTGATTTTTGTACACAACAGAGTATTTTAATAATGCGTCGTTCTTCTCATCGGCTCGCAACGAAGCGTAGCCTTGATGACATATCCGGAAAACCTTCAAGTAATGATGAATCATCATATCATCGGCCAAAGGCGGGTGACACACCCCAAAATAACGATTGTGGAATTCTACCAGGCGAATGATATTTTATTAAAGCTTCTGCCGATCCTGGGAATGGTGTGCCCCATGGCTACGTATGTGGTTGGCCATTGAAATCTGGAGACATGTACGGCGGTTCACATTACATACAATCTGCTGCAGCTGATATGACGGACCAAGGACGAGCTATCCTCGAGGCAGCACAAAAATTTGGTGACGGGAAAACGTTGCCCTTTCCACCATGTAAACGATATTACAATCCATACTCGGAGATAAAACATGATGGAGAGAATAAGACTAGGATGTATGCTTGCAGATTGCATAACGAGCAAAGGAAGAAGCGGCTGAAGAAAGAGGGTGGTCAGTGGAGGAAAGGAGAAAAGCATCTAGATTTCTTTTGGACGGAAAACGAGGAGGAAAAGGATTCAATGAAGAACAAGAAGGCGAAAACATAACCCTGCCTTGATGGATTTTGACAGCAGCGTGCTATGTGAATGATACGCCTTTGTCTCGAGTTGTGTTTCACACAACTATTGAGGAGGTGTTGACGCGGACATAGTTATGTCGATTGATGTTCAACACAAAATAAATACAATTCTTAATTACATCTACAAACAGAATTGCTATCGATCACGGTGCTTGCTTTTTCTGCCATCGAAAACCTGCTTGGCCCGAGCGAATACTCGCCGATTGAATACTTCCTTGCCCTTGGTTAAATACATACTCATTTCTCTTCTCTCTCTTATTGTCACTAGAAGTGCTATTGGTTCCAACGTCTTGAGTATTAAACGATTCTATCTTCATCTGAACTCTCGTTAGTACTAAGACCTTTCTCTTCTTTCATATTGTGTCTCCGGCGATCCGCTTGGCTTGGAATTGAATTGCGCTCCAGTTGCAGTATTGTCCATGATCTGCGCTTTCTGACCTTGAGATTTAGCTTCCAGCATTTTTCTTCGCTGAGCAAACGAACTTTTGTCTCCAAAGTGTTCATGTGATACGTCGACCATGTGCTTCGGTTCATTTGCAGCAACCTGTCTTTGAGACATAGCTTCTGCCAACTTTCTACGTTCGGCAAACGATAATCCTTCACTTGACGCAGTAAGAATTTCTATCTTTGTAGAACCTTTCTTAGAGTCAAGAAACGCCTTCGGATCGAGTTGCTTTTGTAGCATAGCTTCCACGGCCTTTTTCTGTTCGCAAGCCTTTCCAACTACAGGATCCTGCTTCGCCTCCGTTGACGATTTCGATGCAAGGCGCATTTCAGCCAAGCGCTCTTCTGCATCGAGTTTGTGCGCGCCTACTATGTTCGGCTTGTTATCATTATTTGGCTTTGACTTGGCAAACATTTGGGCTACCCGTTCATCTGCTGTACCTTTGTTTTGTGGTTTGTATCCAAAATCTTTCTCGATTCTGGCTGTGTCATTCTGATTTTGACTGTGGAACGTTTGTGCTACTCTCTCTTTTGCCTGAATCTGCTTTTGTTTTTCAAACATCTCCGCCACACGTGCATCTGCCAGATTCTTCGCCTTGGATTCATCATCTTGCTTCTGTTTTGCAAACATCTGAGCAACACGATCATCAGCTACTTTTTTACCTAGTTCAGCTTGGGGCTTGTAAATTTCTTTGTCTTGTGAAATATTTGTCTTCAATGCCTTCTGACGAGTATCTAACTCAGATGCATGATTTCCTTCTTCCTCTTCCGTTTCAACTTCGCCTATTTCGATACCCACCTCATCATCGTCATCTTGATTATCACCATCATTTGCCTTTTGGTCGGCGGGCTGGGCTATTGTTGGCACATCTAGGCGAGGTTTCGGTGGCTCAACATGTCGTTCAGGTGCGTTTGGGCGGTTTGACGAAATATCAGGCTCGGGAGCATTTGCTGTGGTGACGTCGATGCCTTCCCCTTCCTTTTGCTTTGAGGGCTTCTTGAGACCAAGTTTCTTCAGCAACCCCATGTTGAAGCTATCGAGCTGCTCTGCTGCTATTGTATGGTCTCTCCACACCTCGGTATCGGTATCAGAGAGAGAGAGATTATTGTGTGTATCTCTATCAGATGTTGTACACAACATCATTATTTGAAATTGGATGGAACCACGATGCCATCTTTTTGGCTGAATGAACGACATTATTAATTTCTGCCTTGGCGGCCCGGAAACCGGAAACGAACGGAAAAGCGAGTATCGGCGATCCATCTCCCCATCCAACGTGAGACAGACATACTGACGATCTCTCAGATAGTACACAACTCCATCATCCAGCCGGCCTCTCTCTAGAGGGAGATTAGATGAGAGAGCCTCTATCCAGTCGGCCTCAGACCAGAAATAATTCTTTTATGGCAGCAGCGTACAATACCATAAGTAGCTGCAGTTAGCAGTTAGACTGCCCTTGAAATTAGTGTTGTGAATTGATATGTAGCAATGCCTCCTTTCATAATTCTATTGTCCCTCCTACTGATAGGCCTATTATCAGTAGCTGATGCGTTTGCTGCAGGTGGATTCGGTGGTAAGAAGAAACAACCAGTCAAATCAAAGAAAAACAAGCCAGGAAAGAAGCAACCGACGATCAACTTATTCACTCCAGAGGGTCGTCTTGAGCACATACGGTCACGAGTTCATGCGGCGGACTTCTCTCCACTGACAAAATTAGTTCTGAAAAAGCTTGATAATGGTCAGATGGCACTGGATATCGATCCAAATGGTATCGTCGTTATCGACAACTTCTTGGGAAATGATCTCATTTCATCGATGCGAACAGAAGCTTTGTCTCTCATGCCAAAAATGATACCAAGCCAATCAACTCGCTGGGACGAAGAGACACAATCAGTGATTCCATACGAAAAGAAGGGAGTTCTGTCTATGCAAATTGAAGGAGGAACGGAAGGATATGCAGCATCTCCTCGCTTGGTTGAATACATCGTGTCTCTGACAAACAATTTGTCACGTAAGCTCAACCAGGTCTTGCCGGATGCGTATCGGTTAGCTACAGAAGAACAATCCAACAAACTGGCTGTTTGTCTTGGGGATGGATCTTACTATGACAAACATATCGACAATCTTGGCGGTTCATCTGATGCAGGGGATCGGAGGAAATTAACAGCTCTGATTTATTTACAGCCACCAAATAGCCACGATGGACAACCACCGTATCCAAATGAAAAGGTTGAAGATGACCCAAGAGGTGGATATTTCAGAGCCTATGATGTTCCCGAAGTAGGTGACGTCACATGTATTGCACCAAGAGGTGATCGGTTGGTCGTCTTTTGGAGTGATTCTCTTGTACATGATGTCTCGCCTTCGTTTGCACCGAGCGACGATGATAAAAGATTCGCGCTAACAACCTGGCTCATCGCAGACAAGAAAACAGGAGAAATCAGAGCAACAGATGTGGAAGTCTCCGCCAGGCACTTTGACTTTGGCGAAAGCAGCATCGGAAAAGGGTAATTAACGTAACATAGATCGTTGAAGCTAAGGTTTTCTCAAACACATCTGTTTCATGGTTGTTTGCTTTGAAGAACGCTATTCTAGAATTTTCTTTCGAAAGATCCTCCCAGCTTTATTTATTGTCATACTCATTCTTGCAGTGAAATAGTTTTCAGAGAAGTGTAAAAAGATTAATGGATGGTGTATCGTGTGTCGCGTGGACAGTGGTGGAGGTTGAGGAGCGGGCAGCAGGTAGGTCCCAAGAAGGGCTACGCAAGGCGAGGAGGTTGTTCCTCTTTGCTAGATCCAGTTGAATGTAAAATAAATTCCTAAAGTAGGAATTCAGTGAAAATATATTTGTATTTTCTTTTAGTGACTTTTTGTTTTAGCGAACACCTAATCATCACCATCACTCTACGGTGCGGTGTGCATCATCATAATATCGCATCTCATTCTCTAGCATCATCTTAAGTCATACTAGCGCATCGGAGCCTCCTTGCTCGTTGCGTTGGTGCAAAACAAAATCAACGCAGCTTCAGCATGCAGAATCTCTCAGTTCAAGCTCCTTCTCCTCCAGTGTTATGATGGCGGCCACAAAAGAACATGCGCCAGCAGAGCAAAACGACAAAACAATCGATTTCTGGGATGCATTCTACACAGACCTAAGCGCATGCGTCAATGGACAGCCATCGGATGGCAACGATTTGGAATGGATTGTGTCAAGCAAGCCTGTGGTTCTTGACAAAATCTTGAGTCTCTTTCCGACACAGCCTCAAAATAATATACGCATTCTTGAAATTGGGTGCGGCGTGTCACAGCTATCGCGTTGTTTACTAGAGAGAAAGATAAGGCAACAAGGAGATGGAAAATCACAACATGCATTTGACTTTGTTTCGACAGATGTAAGCTTGGTTTGTCTTGAACACAACAGAGCCCGGGATTCTGCATACATTGATTCTCTTGATTCATGCTCGCTTTCCTACGCAGAGTTGAATGTCGTGAAAGAGCTACCACCGTGTCAACTGCACAAGTATGATGTAGTGTTGGACAAGGGGACGTGTGATACATTTCTCTTTCGTAGCAAGCGAACACAGAAAGGATCTGAAGCCCATGCACCACTTCTCATACCTCTGCTCAACAATGTGCACCGCTTGCTACGTAGAGGTTGCAGAGCCAAGTATATAATAATTTCACCGAGGTCTAAGCTCAAATCAGTACGAGATTTCAATGGTTTTGCTTCGGTGAATCGCACAAGAATGAGTACGGATTTGCTAGGTGATGCTGTCTTAGTGAAAGGTAACGCGGAACACAAACCTACCCATGTGTTCATCTACGAATGTACTAGGAATGATTCTTATCACCCTGATACAGATGAGCCATTTATTGACAAAGGATTGACTACCATAAATAACGACTCGATCTGTGGAAAGTGTCACATGACTTTCAAAGCTTTCCTTGGCAACGTACACATTCAGGATCAGGGGGTGGTTCAATGGACTCGTCGATTTAGTAACCACACCATTCATTGCACAGGAAACTCTACAAGAGTCAAGCAAAAGACGTGATCGTATAAAGTTACTAATTGAAAGGATATATATCACACTCACAACATCTACTCTAACAAATCATACCACGAAGAACAGCTAGAGGAATCGCACCAACTCCATCTTCGGATTCGTCACAGATTGATACCTTGGTAAGACTGATATCAGAGTTGGATCGGACAAGGCAATGTACCTCGTGAATTTTCATCCAGTCTTCTTTGAGTTTGTCACGTACAGTAGACATGTCACTCAAAGAATTCGCGGCCCGTTGATTGAATCTTAACTCTAAACTGGCTTCCTCAAAAACATCACGATGCACAGCTTCACAAATATCAGAATCGATGCCACACACCCAGTTCAAAGTACGCCACGCAAGAGCCGCATGACTACTTTCCTCCTTTGCAATTGTGCGCATCTCATCCTCGATCCAAGTCAAAGTATCGCGTTCAATATTGGAATACATGTTGCCTTGAGTCCCCTCTAGTATGTTGCTGATATCCTCGACTTCTAAATCAGCAACAATCGCAGACAAAGTTTCATCGATGCAACCTTCCCTCGCTACTGCAAATGCCAAGGAAGTCAAATCATGACCAAAGTTATGGGTAGAGGGAGGAAGTGGACCAGGACCGACAGGTCTTCCCAACAACTTGGAGGCTACCTCAAAAGACGAACGCGCGTGGCGGATTTCATCCATTCCTGCCTTGAGTGCATCTTCCACCAAGTCACTAGGAGCGTTATTGGTCATAAGGGCAATGGAAAACGCAGAGAAAGAAGCAACGGAAGCATGCTCGCCAAGTCCACGTTCAGTCCATTCCGCACCTAGCAGGAATCGATGCTGAAGTGTGACATTGTTGCTGGAAGGAATTGCTTCGTCGTCGACGACGACCTCACCAGTCCAAGACACGGAAGCGAGGGAGTTCATCTTCGTCAAATCAGGAAAGACCGGCACTGCTGATAGCATCTCTCCGCTACTATCGATGTAAGGTCGCCCCATTACAATGATGGCGCACTGCTCACTAAATTCAGGCAGTGTGTCTACGGTATTATTCGCTGGCAAATCTAGCTCCTTAGTCGTGTCTGTAACAGGGAATGCCAACGTTACATCATAATCAATCACGCAATCTCCTGCAGGGGTGGATGTAAAGTTTTCAAGATTTACATCTACCACTCGAGCTGATGGGGCATCTACACTGATAGATTGTTTGCAACCATCGTAGAGGATCTCGACATTGAAGGAGCAAGTCTCGAGGACTCTGGCGTGGACACTGGCTCTATCCACATTACGTTCAGTTCCATTCTTCTTTGGAACGACAGCAGACAAAGCAACGGCTGCAACAGCAACAGCTCCAAAGCCCACAAAACCCTGTGCATTATTGTTTCGCCCCGGAAGAAGGAGCGACACGAGTAACACAAGTACAACGAAGCTAGCTGCGAAACAGCGCTGTTGAGTGAACGCGGCACTAGGATTGTTGTCACTCATGCTTTTTGGGTCGTCACTCTTGCCTGGAGTTGCTGGTGTTGGCGCGGGAGTGGCGGAGGATTCAGAGGGTGACGATTCAACCAGTTGAGAAATTGGCGGAATCCCACCAGTTACGGTGCAATATGATGCACCGTCACCTGACGAAAAGTCAATGCAGCAATAGTCGTCAGGAACGCCCGTTTCACAGGGAGAACCCATGGCAATACAGGTATTTGGGGAAGGAGGAGGTTGATTTTCTTGAGGCCCTGACTGACAGCAAGGAGGATACATGCAGAAATCGGTGGCAATGCATTGGTACTTAAGCTTTCCATCGAAGTTATTGCATTCACACTCCAACGAATTGTACGTTTTGCCACAGCAAGATTCTTGACCCTCAGCGCAAGTCAATCCTTCGGTGAAACACTCCGCGTCCGGTTCGCACGTGGATCCATCAGGTGGCTTAGTAGGTGAGGTTGTTGTGGCAGTCTCTTCCCCCGAACCCGAACAGAGGGCGTGACATCCACCACAAAAGTTTGCAACGCAAGTTTCACCTTCTGGGCATGCTCCTGTGATATTACACGGATCAACGAAGCAACTGGACTCACTGTCCTCACACTCCCCAGTTTTGGGGTTGAGACAGACAGCACATCCATCGGACTTGGCAGGGTTCTCGCTCTCGCACCAGAAATCCGACATCGACCAATTGGCATCAAATGAGCTAGGCGCAAGGAATGGCATGGCTGCACCCGACCCATCGTCCAGACTCAAATTGACAGTGATCGTGCCAGCGGTGTCATCAATTTGAATCTTTGATTGAACTTGATGCTGAGAGGTGTCACAATTGCTGGTTACTAGCACTTTCACCTGTCCGGCATCCAATGGTGCACCGGCATAGAACGTACCGCTACCGAAATAATTATCAAGGTTGACCGGCACATTGGAAACAACTTGAATTTTTCCACTGAAGCCGCCCTTGCCATCGACGTCATCCAGGATGTAGACACCTTCAGATGGAACAGGGGTTAGCGATGCATTGACGGCTGCTGAAAGAGCGCCGAGTAGGACATATAATTTCAATGCCTTTTGTAGCAACATGGTTTATTTTTTATGAGGAGCAAATAGTTGGCATTTGACGTTGATAGTTATGGTATTCCTTATGTTTATCTCTTCGATCTTGTCAATTTTTCATTTTTGGATTTTTGGGGGTAGCTGTGAAAAGTGAAAAGTGAAAAGGGCGCACGAACTGCGCAGCGCGCAGTGGCCACCTGCGCTACGCCCGCCGTGACTGCGTGACAAAGGTAGTCAAACAAAACTCCATAACTCCATACACAAAACGACATCGAACAGGAATAGTCGAACATGAAACATGAACCTCATGAACCCAAAAAATAAGCAATAAGTAGCTTGCCCTACTCTCTTCTGTCGCAGCACTATGAGCGATCTGGTCATTGTTGATTTTCATGAAATTTCAGATGCATCAAAAGATCTCACCGCCGAGTTGGAACGTGCATTTGGCGGCCGCTTCTCGTCATCATCAGATGAAAGTGATGTCGCATCTCCGTTGGGTATCATTGCCATACGCAACATACCTAACTTTGTAGAAGCAAAGAGTGCATTCCTCCCAATGGCACATGCGCTCGCCCATCTGAAACCTGAATATCACAAAGCGTTGGAAGATCCAACATCTCTCTACAACGCTGGTTGGTCACATGGAAAAGAAAAGCTCGGTGACGAACCCGACTTTGCCAAGGCATCTTACTACTTCAATCCTATCACTGATGCTCCAGGAACAGAAGTTGAAAGAGAAAAATATCCAGCGTCCTATCCATGCAACAAGTGGCCGAATGAAGATAAGTTGCCACAATTGAAGCACTTCAAGCGATCTGCACAACATTTAGGCAAGATCATGCATCAAACAGTTGTTCATGTTGCGAGACATATTGATGCCATGGCAGCTGAAAAAGTCGTTGGGTATAGAAAAGACTTGCTATTTGAGGCCATGCGACACACTGAAAAGGCAAAGGGCCGACTGTTATATTATTATCCAATCGACGAAGACCATACTGCGACAAAAGAAGACAATTGGATAGGTTGGCATAATGATTCAGGATTTCTTACATCTCTTGCTGGTGATATATTCATTGATGATGAAACAGGAGAACCCCTTTCACCAGACCAAATAGATCCTGAAGCGGGCCTGTATGTTACAAATAGGTCAGGCAAATCAATCCACGTCAAAATACCAGAGGATTGCATGGCAGTGCAGATTGGAGAGTGTGTCCAAATTCTGACCGGAGGAGTTGTAGTAGCAACTCCTCATTGTGTACGTGGTCCAAGAGCTCACCAAGCTGTCAAAGTTTCAAGAATCAGTTGCCCTTGCTTCATTGACTCCAAGCCATCATTCCCGCTGAGTTTACCAGATGGCTGTACACGTGACAATGCTTGCCAGGCCGGTGTTGGACGGGATAAAGTCCCATTGTTGGAAGAGCGATGGGTGGAGAATGGAATGTCCTTTGGTTCCTTCTTACAGAAAAGCTTTGAGAAGTACTATGCGTGGAGCAGCTGAGTGCTAATGCTCAGTTTGGAGGAAACAAACATTTGCTCATCTTTATTGATTGAATTGCTTCATCGATCAATACTTATCTCTAGAGACTATATTCATGTCTGAATAATAATAGAATAGAAGCCCCTCCTTTCTATAAATACTACTTACGCATACCATAGAGATAAGTACGGCTCTCCCTCCAACCTGAGAGGTATTATTTTTAGAGGTATGCTACTAACTGGCTAAATAAATTGCGAGTTTCAAAAATTGCGAATCGAAGGAATTAGTACTATACGAAACAAATGTAGCAATAACCATGTCAACACGCTCCGTAGTCTATTAATCATCTCAGTAAACTTTCCTACCCCAATAACCATGTACATATTATGTGATAGCCCATGCCATTGGCTTTCGATAGAGCCACTGGTCAATATTGCATATATTCGCCCCGTCGTGGTTGAGTAGCATGGACCATGTGTGGTCTGCAGGCGATTTTTGTTAGTGTTTTTTTCCAGTAAAAATCACAAGCAATTAATGATACCGCCTTTTGAACGGTTATGAACCATTCAATCAAATAATAATTTGTTTTTGATACTCTTCAGTTTGGCATCCCTACTGGCCTTTTGTGTCGAAGGTCTATTAGTACTACTAGTGCATAGTAGTGTGGGTACTGACATGGTTATTTGGGGCGCTTTTGTGTGAGTTTGCTAGAAAAAACGCTCCACACGTGTCCCAATTGCGAGTCGCAATTTTTTTACGCTGTAGCTAACTATCACCTCCGGCTTCCGTCCTGCTTCCGTCCCTTTCCTTGCTGTTTCATCAGCTATTTTCTTGCACCGCAGACTATCCAAGCTTCGGAGAAGTTTGAGCTGTAGTGTTCTTTGAGTTGAGTGGTGATGAGGGGACCGCGCTGGAATTTTGCATCTTGTTGTTGTTGTGTTGTTGTTCAGACTAGTACATAGCATGTAAGGGTATAGTTAGCATGTACA
>JALLBJ010000239.1:0-32748 GCA_036940105.1 Skeletonema potamos
TCACCATTAACTCAAAGAACACTACAGCTCAAACTTCTCCGAAGCTTGGATATGTCACTGCTCTGGGATGTGGCCTGTGCGTGCGACACTGTAGATAACAGCCAAATAAAGCGCAATAGCAAATAACATCAAACAATAATATGGCAATGCAAATCAACCATATCATCTTTGTATGCAGAGATAGAAGGAAATAAGCCTCACAAATATATAGGAGTACGTCATAGAAAGTTGGCAATTGTTCAAAAATGATGATGATGACGTTTACCCTCGCAGTGTCAACCATCTTTCTCTTGGCTTCATCGTCTGCATATGGCTTCACTACTTCCCCCACCTCCTTCGCGACTACTAACACTGCTACTACACTCGTAGTTCAGAGAACGTTGAGATCATCATCATCATCATCGGTCCACAATAACATCAACAATCACCTCCGTTTCTTTGACAACAATGTCCCTACATCATCATCGGTTACTACAACATCCCTCGCGGCATCATTACCAATCTCTTCCGCAATATCAACAGTTGACATATCACGTACAATCCTCGGTTTGCTACTAGCTCAAAAAATATCCAACAGTGGATTCAAGAAACAATCTCTGTCCAAGTCAGGTGCCATGTCAGCCTTCCTTGTAGCATCTCTCTCATTGGCCACATCATTACGGAATGGATTGACATTATTGGCATTCTACTGGACTTCATCCAAGTTAACAAGGGTAGGATCTAAAATCAAGGGGAAATTGGAAGAAGGACATACCGAGGGTGGAGAACGTGGTGCCTCACAGGTATTTGCTTGTAGTTTGATTGCAGTTCTTTGTGCTTGTTTACGGAGAATCTTCGTGGGGAAAGATGGACCTTTATTAACGCTATCATCGTCATTATCACAACAACACCTCTTGGGCGATCAATTAACCTTGGCATATGTAGCATTCTTTGCCTGTTGTGCGGGAGATACTTGGGCATCGGAACTGGGAGTGTTATCGAAGTCCAAGCCTCGATTGATTGTCAAGCCATGGAAACAAGTGCCCCCAGGGACCAATGGTGGTGTATCTCTTGTTGGTTTGGCTGCAAGTGCTGCAGGAGGGACGTTGATGGGACTTATCCATGGTTTGCTTGTTCCTGGTGGTATTGCTAGCGTTTTGCCTTTCAATGTGCCGTCGTTGCTTTGTGCAGTATCATCAGATGCATTCAAAAGAGAAGTGTTGATACTCTCTCTAGTTGGTTTTGTTGGTGGCTTTGGTGGATCACTACTGGACAGCTTGCTTGGTGCTACTATACAAGCGACATATTATGACAATACAGAACAAAAGATTGTAAAACGACCAGGTCCAAATGTAACGAAAGTGGGTGGTTGGGGGTTCTTATCGAACGAAATGGTGAATGTCGTGTCAACGGCATTGAGTGCGCTGATAGCTGCATTGGCCACACGGTCTCTCTTGAGCAACATGATATGAATGATATGTCGAGATAACGCAATCTTGGTAGGTCCAGGCATGCACACAATTATTGAGTAGGAAGTTTTAGTTGATTATTCTTGTCTCTAATTCTTCCAACATAGTTGTGTGTCCATTATGTACATCATCATCTCTCTGACCTGAACAAAGCCAACAAATTCTGCCTTCACAGTACATACAGGTAGTTCTATATTTCTAATATCACACTCTTGGCATAAACCATAAACGTTTTGTACCATACCTGATATCTTCATCACCTTTACCACCGCGTTTGAAGCTTCGGCTCCGGTGTCACAGCTGAAGTTGTTTCAATACTAGTGCTGGCACCCACAACACTACTCAAAAGACCATTTTCAACTGATTTGTTATCTCGAGCGAGAAGTCTATCGAACTCATTTCCATCCTTCAACATCTTGGCGGTTTCCTGCACTTGTTTGTCAGACTGAAGACCACGCTCGATGAGCATACTGTCTGGTAGATACCTTGCTAGAATGGACTGCTCAAGATCCTCAATGATTTCAGACTTGTAATTCTTGAAGTCCTTTTTAACGTCCTTGATAATATCAGCTCGCAAACTATCCAGCATTCGTTTTGAAGAATCAAACTTGCTCGCTTTTAGCTTCTTCGACAACTCCTTCAACTGAGAGTCATAAAACACTTCAAGTTTCAAGTCTCCATTCGCTTGCTTCTCTTCGACGAATCGCTGAAAGTCCTTGTATGTAGAGTCGTCTACTCTAAACTTATCTGTCAATTCGTGAGTTTTGCTCCATTCCGCGGCATAATCAGAGTAGGCACCAGATTGGAGAAGAATTATTTCGAGCGGAGATGCCTTTTGTGGCTCAACTTTGAAGTCGACTTCAACCCCTCCACCGTCCTTCACTTCACGCCCATGGGCTGTGTAGAATACGTTTCGGTCCTTATCTGCTACCTTCTTCGACTTGTATCTGGCACCACCTTTCTCTTCTGATGCCGAAGCTAACAGGTCATCACCTCTACCGCCTTCTTCATAGACTGTGCTTTGAATGCATCTACCACTTGGTGTGTAGTACTTTGCCACGGTGTATTTCAGTGCAGTTTGATATGGTAGATCTTGGACATTTTGAACGAGGCCCTTTCCATACGTTCTGCCCTTCCCAACGACAACTCCCACGTCTAAATCTTGTACTGCTCCTGAGACAATTTCGGCAGCACTAGCGGTCTGTTCATTAACTAATACAGCAAGTCTTGTATTAGGAGATAGCATTGGATCGGTCTTGCTTCTATAGAGTATCTCGGGGAATCCGCGTCCCTTTGCAGAGACAATATCGGAACCATTGGGAACGAAGAGGGTCGCTACGTCCACGGCGGATGTTAGCAGACCGCCAGGATTACTGCGAAGATCGAGAACCAGGCCCTGCGTTGATATAATCAAATGTCAGTAAAGAAGAAGCAAAACATACTCAGCTTGATCAGCTCGATATCACTCATACTCACCTTCAATTTTGTGGGGTCATGGACGAACAAGCCATCCTTATCAATTGTTGGTGTTTCGCCATCTCTCATCGCCAACAACTCTGCACCGTGCTGAAGTGCCTTGATTGCAAAGCGCACTTCTCTTCCTGCATCATTTGCAAAGCCTGTTAAAACAATGTAACCATGTGCCGTAATTTCATCGGAAAGTAAGAATCCAAAAATGAAAGAGATTGCATTGGACTACATTGTAATATTAACCACTCACCTGTCAAATCAATGTAACCAATACCATCCGTTGGATCCCCTACGAAGCCAAAATATTTCACGTCTGGTATGTGAACAACGGCTCGTTTGAGAGTGATGGTCTGAGGTTCACTCATCTTCCCACCCACACCCTCACGCAAGAACTTGATCTGAACTTCCGTCCCCGGCTCACCGCGTAAATGATTCCGAACCTCATCTACGGCAGTGGTAGGCTTGATCTCAAAGTCATCAACGGCCAAGAGCTTGTCGCCCACACGCATCCCAGCATCATAGGCATAACCCTCGAATGCTGATACTACTCGGACCCCTTCTTCCATTGACTTGCGACGAGCACGTTTACGTTCAATAATGTCAAGATCTTCTTCATCCTCGTCTGCACCATTAACTGCCACAGGAGGTTTCGATGCATTCTTGGGTTGTTTTTTGTTATTGCCATCACTTGATGATGACGATGACGACTGAATATTATCCACCTGCTCCAACACAATATCATCCGACGCATCAGCCAAATTAGTCCCCCCACGAATGACCAACCCAACACCCCCATACCTCCCGGTAACAGTCTCTTCCAATTCTGCCGCCTCCGTTCGTGACTCGAATTCCGTATATGGATCCAAAGACGCCGTCATGGCCTTGACACCAGTCTCAAATAGTTTTTGTATGTCGACATCGTCGACGTAGGCATCATTCAAATCATTTAGGATAGTTTCAAATAAGATTACAGGTTGATTGAAATTATTCATGTTGCTCTTACTACTTCCACTGCCACCACCGCCACTGCTGGCAGTCTTGCTTGTGCTAGTGCTATCAGTATTGTAAAAATTGCCCCCCGTCTGACCATTGAAAGCGTCATAATAATCAGCAACCAATGGGAGGAATAGGACACATAAAGTGGCAATACCTCCAACTAGGAAGGATGGGAGGGCGATCTTGAGAGTTGGCCATGCCCTGGTGAATATGTTGCTGTTGTCACTGTCATTGTCATTGTTGTTGGAGATGCTATCCATGTCTTTTGTGCTATCGCCGTCTTCTTGTCCTTCATCGTTTTGCTTCTTTCCAAAAAAGTACAGTGATGTTATTGATGTAGTAGAAGAGGACAATCTGTTGTCACTGTTGTTGTTGTTAATGACTTTGGTATTGCCGTGATGAGCAGCATTGTAGTAGCGCTGTTGTTTGAGCGTCGGTGTCTGGAATGCATATGCATCCTTGGGCAGTAGAATCAGTGCATTTGCCAGCAGAACGACGACGGCAATAATAAGCCGCGTCACAGCTGGAGATGAGAGAGTTTGAAGAGCTGATTTCATTGCAAATTACTTAGAACTACTTCACGCTGTTACTTCATGGAGAAGAAATGTTATATGAGCAGGCTTCGATGCTCCACAAAGCTCCAATGACCATCTGCAGAACAGAATGAGTCGATCTGTTCGTTCTTCTTCTGTCTAATCGGCTGTCATTTTGCAACCAAAATAAAAGGAATTCTGTCACAGCTTTTTGGCGCGCTGATGAGGGCCCGAGAATGGGCCGGGAGAGGCCATTTCTGGCTCGAGACGCGGGGCCGGCGGCAGGAAACAGCGATCCGAATGACCTGACCATGGCGGCGGCTATGCGCAGTCTGATACTCTCCTCTCACTTGTGATCTCATAGCTCAAGGAAGTTCCTAACCAATAGTAGAGCAGCAGCAGCAGCAGCATCATCGAACCGCCTCGTCGTAGAGCATTATTATTGAATCAAGAAATAGTAGGCGGCTGCATCACTCGAGAACTCTCTTCTTTTTTGCGGGCAGTGGATCTGGTCATTTGATTCAAAAAAATCTTTTTCACGAATTGGACAAAAAATCATGTCAACGTCCATCCTTTCATCGTTGTCCATCGGCGGATCAAACAAGGGAGCAGCAGCAGCAGCAGCAGCAACGTCTACTTCTTCGTCATCATCAAAGGCTGCAGTTTCCACCACTCCTCCTCCCCGCAATAATAATAACAGAAACAGCAACAACACCGCCACGAACAAGAACCATACCAGTAATTCCTCCCCCGATCCCCACGCCCAGCAAAGGTCACAACACCGCACAGTTATAACCAACGTACACACCAAGGTGCTGGCCTTGGCCAAAACGGTATCAAAATACCCACGCAAACATCGTGACTTGTCGGGGACATTGGATGATGCCGTGGAGGCACTGGAGGAATTTAAAGATATTGAATGGCCTCCCAATGTGGCTGTCTTGGATAGTTTGCCCAGTTGGATGGAAGGTGATGATGATGATGATGAACAAGATGGCAATACTAAGCAGCAACAGCAGGTGAAATCAAACAGAAGCAGCAGGGGTGAGGAGGAAACTGAGGGGAGGGAAGAGGAAGAAATAATGTCCGAATTGGCACGAAAAATGAAACGACAGGTGAATGTTAGTGAAAGTAGTCTTAGTAACATGAGTAGCAGTAGTGCAGCTTCGTCGGGAGGGGAGGAGGAGAAGCATGCTGCGGCAGATGCTACTTTAGGCAAAGATTTGGATGATGCCAATGTGAATGATGAAGAGGAGGCGGAGAAGTTACATCATGCTGTGTTGCATGCTGGGGAGGTGGATAGTCCTAACAAGGAGGAGGAGGAGGAGGTGACGACAGTAAGCAATGAAGAAAACGGTGAAAAGGAAGTATCAATCGCAGTTGTTGACGACAATCACCACGAAGGAGAGGATGACATCCAACAGCAAAAAGAAGAAGCTAGGCTTCAATTAATCGAGCAACAAGAGAAACCAATGCAAACACCTCATACACCCCCACCACCTCCATCGAAAACGAGAATGAGAAACAAGCAAAACACCATGTCTGTCGATGCAGCTGCTATGGAACCCATGCACCCTGCTGTAATTACCACACTTCATGCTTTGTGTGCCGTAATTTCATCGGAGAGCAAGACTCCAAAAATGGAAGAGATTGCATTGGACTGTATTGTAATATTAACCAATGGAAGGTATGTGAGCGGTGTCGCCGGTGGACGGATGAAGTTGGAACAGCAGCGAAAAATGACCGAATTGACCAAGGGTACAACTTATAGTAAGCAAGTGTCTTCTGGGGCAAGTAATGGTCATGATGGAAGGGATGGAGGTCTCACATTTTTGGGATATGTGGTTGAATCGATTACACGTGCATCGGACTCACCCTCCGAGGCTGTCCAAACTGGTATGGCCAAGGCTTTATTGGCAATCATGACATGTCCCAAATGTGGAGTACATGAAGCTGCCATGTTACAAGCGGTACGATCCACGTTCCATGTGTATTTGGTTGGTAAAACACCGGCGGGGAAAGATATTGCGAAGCGCACTCTAGTAGACATGTTGAAATGTGTTTTTAATCGGATGGAAGCGTACGATGCAATGTACCGTGACGAAGAACAAAACACTGCAAAACAAGGCATCGATATCAAATCATCACAATCGCAAAATAGAAATGAGGATGATGAAACAACTGTTGGTACTGCCACTACAGCTGCAACCAATGGCTCTGCACCTTCTGCAAAAACTCACAAAAAGTCTTCGTCAGATGAAACCACTGGTTTCGCTTCTCAATATCATACCGATAGCTACCTTCTATTCCGTGCTCTTTGCAAGCTCAGCTCAAAAACCCTCCCCGGAGACGAAAATGTCAATGTAACAACGCTTGGGGCGAGCAGCACTGCCATGGCAGCAAGCTTCTTCTCTACAACGCCAGCAGTGGACCCTCTTGCACTTAGCTCAAAGATTTTGAGTCTTGATCTAATTCTATCCGTGTTTGAACACTGTGGGGATGCTTTTCGAAACGGTGAAAAGTTTATCTATGCTGTGCAAAGCTACTTATGCGTGAGCTTGCTTAAGAACTGCATGTCAAATCAAACTGCAGTGGCTCATCTATCATTGAAGATATTTTTGTTGCTAGTGAAAAAGTTCAAAAATCAACTGAAGGCTGAGATTGAAGTTTTCGTGTTGAATATATTCCTTCGCGTCCTCGAATCACCGAATTCTCCCTTTGAACAGAAAGTTCTTGTCCTTGAGGCACTTCGTGCATTATGTGCAGATCCTCAAATGCTGACGCAGTTGTTCCTCAACTATGATTGCGATTTTGATGCAGTGAATTTATACAAAGATATTGTTTACCACGTTACAAGAATAAGTGCAAAAACCTGCGCACAACCAAACGCAAACACAGTAACAAAGAAGGTTGCGGATCAGGAGTTGGACCTTAGTCGTACTGGACTCGAAGTGCTTGTTGTTATTCTTCGCTCCTTCTTAAAGGCACTGAATTTGCCTGGCGGGGATGATGTTTTTGAGTCTGATGGATCATCATCTCTTTCACTGTTGCGACAGAACCTTAAGCTTGATGCTAGCATGGATGGAGGTAGCAGCGACGAAAACAAATTCCCTGACAAGGATCGGGACACATCTGGTCAGTCGACACCCATCAAAGATGACGCGTCTGATAATCAACTCGAGCGAGATGCATCTGAATTTGCTGGGGAGATCGTGAATGCTTTCGACAAGAAGCGCACAGCTCAGCAAAATTTTGTGATTGGCAAGGTGAAATTCACCTTGTCACTTAAATCGGGGCTCAATTTTTTCATCGACAATGGGTTTGTGAAGCTTGATGCCCATGATATGGCTCGATTTCTTCACGAGAATAGCGAAACGTTAGATAAGACGCAAATTGGTGAAGTACTCGGGAAAGAACCAGACGCTGCATTTGTAAAAGATGATGGCGCAGATCCAGAAAACGGAGGAAAGGGCTACTTCTTGCGCATTCTCCACCATTACGTTAGTAGGATGGATTTCACTGGGCTCATGTTTGATGATGGCATCCGACTATTTCTATCTGGATTTCGCTTACCGGGAGAGGCACAGAAGATTGACAGAATCATGGAGAAATTTGCCGAGAGTTTCACGAGGCAAAATCCTCACGTGTTCCCATCGGCGGATACAGCATTCATTTTAGGTTTTTCTGTGATCATGCTGAACACAGATCTACACAATCCAAGCATTAAACCAGAGAGGCGTATGACAATAGAATCATTTATCCGGAACAATAAAGGCATAGCGGATGGATCGGATTTACCGGAAGAATATCTTGCAGGTATCTTCAATCGAATTAAAGAGAATCCGTTCTCCTTGAAAGAAGACGATGAAGCCCGTGAGAAGCAGAAAGCTGAAAGCACCAAGGACATGTTCGATTCTTTATTCGTTTTTGAAGGTCCTACTTTGTTCGGGACTAACGCTGAGGAAAAGAGGCGTGAAAAATTCCGTAAAGAGAGGGAGGAAATGATGTCAGCATCAGAACAGCTCTTCAAAAAGCGCCCTTCAAAAGGAACGAGAAGAACCTCTCAAGAGCCGTCGACTCGATTGGATAGAGTGCCCCCAGCTGACGTTGTGAAGCCTATGTTTGATGTGACTTGGGGTCCTCTTATTGGTACTCTGTCGCAAGTTTTGGAATCGTCAACCAATGAAACTATCATTGCACTGTGTCTGAGCGGGTTTGTATACTCGATCCGACTTTCTTCCCACAGTGACATGTCACTTGCAAGAAATACGTTTGTGAATTCGCTTGCCAAGTTTACAACATTGGGGTCCATCAAACAGATGAAGAGTAAAAACATTGAATGCATACGAACTCTGCTAAGTGTTGCGATTATCGATGGAGAATACCTCGGAGAGAGTTGGTCGCCCATTTTACAATGTATTTCTCAGCTTGGAAGACTACATCTATTTGCATCTGGCCTTGATTCGGAAGACCAGTTCTTGGAGAGTACACCGCAGTCGACATCTAATTCAGATCCGACTCGCGAAATGGAAGAAAACAATGGCAAAGCTGTACTTGCAGCTGTCAACGAAGTCCTGATAGACAAGGTGTTTTCATCCACTGTAAATCTATCAGCTCGTGGGGTTGTTGATTTCATTGAGCAGCTGATAGCAGTCTCCGAGGCAGAGATTGCAGGTGACACAAAGAAAGGCATTAGTGGAGTTGGTGCAACTTCGGCATTACCGAAAGTTGCAGGATCTGGACACGGACTTGAGGGCCCGAGAATATTTTCTCTCCAGCGACTTGTTGAAGTCGCTGATTACAACATGAACATCCGCCCTCGTTTGACGTGGTCTTCGATGTGGGAGACCGTAGGTAACCACTTTGCAAAAGTTGGATGCCACGAGAACGCGATGGTCAGCATGTTTGCTATCGATGCGTTGCGTCAGCTCAGTTTCAAGTTTTTGGAGAAACCAGAGCTAACAGATTTCAACTTCCAGCGACTGTTCCTCAAGCCATTTCTAGTTATAATGAAGAATCCAGGCTCAAGGGAAGATATCCGCGAGCTCATTTTACGATGTGTTGACAACATTATTCGCTCCTTGGCCCACAATCTACGCAGTGGATGGAAAATTTTCTTCTCGATCTTGACACTCTCGTCTAGCGACGCAAGTGTCAAGATCAAAACTCTTGGATTGGCAATTTTGCAGCGACTTCTTGACGAACACCTCGAAGATCTTTGCCCGACACCAAGCCTGGGCCCTAATGAATCTGATGATGTTGAGGACTCTTTGACTGCATCTGAAAAAATCGAACGTAATACGAATGCAGAAGATTTTGTCGAGCTTTGTAGGGCGTCGCTTTCTTTTGTTCAGAAAAAGGAAAGTGATAATCCGCTTCCAATTGGCCTTTCCATGAGAGCCCTATGTCACACTGCATGTTATGCTGACTTAATTGCTGACAAGAAAATTCTTCCTCCTGTGTCAGGGTGTCAGACTACCGATCCAACAGCACCTGGATACACCTACGAAGGACTATCACCCGAGGAGTCACTTGAAATGGTAATATGGAGAACTCTTCTCGATGGATTAGCTTCTGCTATGTGTTCCTCTGCGTCCAGTATCAGTGGCGGTGTCGGTTGCCTAGTTCAGAGAGGAAGCGTAATGGCCATGAGAGCTATCTTGCTGCGACACGGGAAGCTATTTTCGGCTTCACAGTGGTCTGCGATTCTTAATTGTGTTCTCCTTCCAGCAATACAGATTGGCGCCGAGAGCGATTCTTCGCCTGTTATCCAGATATCATCAGAGTCACCCTCTGTTTCTAGTCTTGACTTTTTGGGCGAGCCACTTCCATCCCCGCCTCCTGTTGGTGATGCGGGTCTGCAGAAATTTGCAGAGATGACTCAAGCAAGTGACAGTTCGCCAAGTAGACCCCTTGGCACAGCAGAACTTCTGGTGGAAGCAAGCTTTGCTGACTTGAGGCATGGCGGCGACGGAAACCTGAGTAAAGCTTATACCCTAAAGAAGACGGGGGCCGAGAAGAGGATACAAATGCAACCATTCCCTGACAGTTGGATAGCCACAACCGCTCCGATTGCACTTGGTCTCCTCAGTGATGTAGTGATTTCAAGCTCTCTCGAACTGGGAAAAGAAGGACGAGAAGTGTTTTGGCCCACAATCATGAGTCAGCTAGTGCGTTGGTCCGTTGGAAGCTCTAAAGAAACGATTCAGTGCAAACAGGTCACCGATTCCGAATTCATTGGAGACGTAATGATCGTTGATGTGAAGGAGTGGCAACCTTGTGAAGCTCTTGTCCGCATAGGGTGTAAGGAGTGGAGTAGATTGTTCCGTCGTGTGTTGCAAGCCGTTCCTACACTCGACCAAGTTGAAGGAAAGGCTTGGTTGAAAGAAATGAGTACTAGTCTTAGCGATACCCTGTTGAAAAACATCGAATTGGAAGAGAAAATTCGCGACGACATTGTGGAGTCGAAATTGGCATCACTTGAAAAAAGAGGGCATAACGATGGTGCTGATTACCTTGGGATGATGCCTACTCTTAAGACAAGGTGTATTGCATCTCATTGCCTTCAGCAATATATTTCTACGTTTGTTGATCAATTCGCTGTTTTAACTTCGGAAGAAGAAGCATCATGCCTGCTGAACACACTTAATCAATCTCGCATTGCGTCAATGAAGGCAAGAAGAGACGAAGATTTGTCGCATGCCTTTCAGGAGGCTTGTTTAGCTCAGTGGGGTGACAGTGTTGAAGAAATCGATGCAGCCATGGAACGCGCGAATAGTGGTTTGGGACATCGTGGAAGCAGTCAGATGTTCTTCTTGACACAAGAAGCGAGTGCTACAAACGCCTTGATTCTTTTGTTATCATTGCTTTACAGGAAAAGACAAGATGCTGATTGCAGCTGGGACACTGAGGCGTTCGCCGAACCTCTTCTATTCGAGAGAATCATGAACGTCCTTGCCGATTTTTTGGAATCTGAAGAAAGAGATGGTTTATTCATTGATCCCAATGTATGGAGAAGTGTGAGTGAACGAAGTGGACAGGTAGCATTTTACTGCACTTCCTTTGCTGGTGTTGTTGTTCAGATCCTCGATATGATTTGCAACCTTGAGAAAAACCAGTTCGACTGTCACAAAGAATCGCTCTTTCCTATCATGTGTTCACTGATTCGTGTACAAAGCGATGAGATTCGCCATTTGGTTGCCAATGTCTTCCGCAAGCAGATTGGCAGCATGATAGGTGTTTCTGATAGCAATTAAAGAAGTTACAAATAACATAATTAAATCGAACCACTTGGATGAATTTCCCAGTCACATCTGACTTGTTGGGAGTGGGAAGGCGTACCATAATGCCCTCGTTTTTTCTTTTGTTTTAGCTCTAAAGGAGGAGACGCGTCAGAATTCCTTGAGCCCCCTTTGTGGGCATCAGCCCTCCAACCACCAAGCTTGACGAGTCAGCGCTGGGGAGTTTACGTCAGCATCACCATCGCTCAGATGATAAACTCAATGCACCAGTTCTTAATGTGTACAATACTCCTGTTGCCTCAGTAGATCGTGTCGATAACAACATATTCAACTATGACGATCAGCATGTTAATCAAGTACCTGTTACTTGTTATGGCGACCATGGAAGTTGAATCCTTCTTCACCATCGCCCCCACCACAACAAAGACTGCAGCTGTGAACACTCTACCAGACAAGCAGATTATCGAACTGGCGAAGGATTACGTAACGAACAGAAATGGATTCTACAAACCCATCGATGCAGATGCGCATGCTGAGGACTTCATTTTCAGAGGTGGCGTGGTCGGTCCACTCAACAAGGCCGATTATTGCAAGACCATGACAAAACTGGGCATTGCTGAGGCGTTTGACTTGGAACCGAATGCATTTGGCTTTTGCGTCGATCCTCAAATCAAGAATACGGCACGATTTTATGTCAGATATACCGGGAGGCAAGTCAAAAATTGGAAAGTTGCAGGCACGCCATTTGACATACCACCCGAGGAAGGTAACAAACGACCAATCGTTGGACCGACAGAAAGCTTTTGTGTACAGTTCAACGATGAAGGCAAGGCGAGATTCTTAACAATCAGCGCTCCCATGGCTTTTGGTAATCCCGAACAACCTACAACGGGGCAGTTAGGTGCAGTGTTGGGGTTGTTCAATCATGTTGGTCTTGAGTTGGCCGCTGATAGTGCGCTGAATTCCAACGTGAGGTGGGTTGGCAATGCTGCTGCTGATCTGTTACCTGATGATGTATCTCCGCCTAGGACCGCATCAAAAAAGGAAGACTTACCGAGTTGGTGGGAAGGGTATTAAAGCTGTAGAAAATAATAGATTCTCAAGTTGGCGTAGCATTAAAGACAAACATGTTGACAAGTAGTGATGAACATGCAACAGAGAATAACGCAGTACAAAGTAACATAGTGATCCAGTTTCATCTAAACCTCTAGATGGAGTAGGTAGTACGTGCACAATGCAAACATCACCCAAACCTGATCAAATGAACGATTTGGCCGAAATAGCAATCGTAATGGCACATTCGCGAAAGGTATTAAGAAATACTGCGACTTCTCTTACGACTTCTATATGTGATAGCAGTTTCCACATCGACCTGATCAGATAATGTAAGCAATAAATGTAAAAGAAATGGCTCAAGCCGTCATCTCGCGTGACAGCGACACTACAACCTCGTATGCGTCGTGACGAGGTTCAATTGGACTGGTCGCCAGCACAACGATTGGTCAGCATTGTTTATCTTTTTTCCGTGTTATCCATATGTTGGTGTCTCATGGTTTCAAAATTAGGGTTTAATAAGGTTGTTTGATTTGTTTGAAAATATATATGTCATCTGTTGATGACAATGACAAGACATCATTCATTTTCACCCCTTGCCATCATTGACTGCTTGTGTCGTTGAATGAGGTGCTCACTCGCCTTGATCGGTACATACCTAGAAGGATGGCTCTCGTCTACACATGTCTCGAGCGGCTCAATAGTTGCGTTTCCATTCATATTTACAAAGAAAGCAATTGATTGTCTTCGTGCACTTTTAAATAGTATCTCTCCATCATCACTAGCTCTATTGTCTCCATCACTGTTAGTTGCAACTACGCGATGCAACGTGCTCTTCCAAGTGTCGTTTGTCCATCTTTGCATCAAGTCTCCTAGGTTGATAATAAAAGAATCCTCCAGATGTGGGACATCAATCCATGCAGCAGAATCCTTATCGGTGCACAATTGCAGCCCAGGTCCACCGCTTTTCAGAATAGTCATGGCCCCATAGTCAGTGTGAGCTCCTGCGCGAATATGAAGTGGAGTAGCATCTGTTAGAACGTATTCTAATTCTGGATAATTGAGAATTCTTAATGCACACTGATGACCATCATCGAAACGACCTTCCTCCAAGAACCAAGATGCACCTTCTAGCTTTAGAGCCATGGAAAATCCTTGGAACAAGATCCGTGCAAGGTGCTCCATAGCACTGTAGTAGCGTGTTAATGCTGGAGCAAAATTGGAAGATGCATTCGATGGAAACTTTCGCGAAGGCATATTGGACTTTTCGGCGTCCGATGGACCCAGAGAGAATGTTTCCTTTGAATCTGGTGAAATAGCAGCAGTTCCTTGTTTTTTGGCATCAGAAGTAGAACGTTCTATTCCCAAAGACTCATAATTTTCATATCCATATGGATAATCGTCAGTCATGGGAACAGATTGTTTTATTGCTGGTTCCATATCAAAGAATTCTTCCGATGCATTCCAGGCATCATTGATACTTGCTGTGTCTACTCCATGATTGATTGCTGCAAAGAATCCAAAGTTTTGGCACGCATCAGCGATGGACTTTACAACGCTGTCGAGCTCGGCTGATGTGGCTTCGATGGAGTTGCTGTTGCCGCTATTCAGCTTGACGAGAGGTGCGATATCAATTACAGGAATCATTGTGGACGGCTACTTTTATATCATAGAAGGAGGAAGCAACATCGATCACACTATTGGTCTCCTTCCCAGACAGGACATAACTCTTGTTTGTTGACTTTTGACTTCATTCACCAGATGCGCAGGCAGGCTCGCGCGCGCAGGTGAAGAAGTTGAGACGGATGTCTTAATTTCAAAAAAAACATTTTTTTTGAGCAAAGCAAGGCGGTTGTGTTGGCGAAGGCTGTTTAGGCTTCTCCAAGAGTAGCGGGCAAGCCCTTTTTCTACGTCATTTAAGCCCCCTTAATGCACTCTTCCTTGATGATAATGAAACATTTGTCGCCCTTTGTCAGAAAGAGAGAATGCCCCCGGAGCCCGAAATGGTTGGCGAAATTATCATCTCCAAAATCATATCCAACAGCTCACTAAATCATATATAATATTTGGAGACAAAATCATCGCTATCACCCCGAATCTGTTTCAACAATGCCAACAACAGCACCTGAATCACATACTATTGGCGTCCCCGCCGAAGATGCTGCTGCCGATGCCTACGACGTCCGTGGCGGCGGTGCCGGCGAAGACACTGATCCCGAGTCCGGCGACAACAAGCGTCCCGCAGACGACGGTTATGATGAAGACACATCTAACAAGAAGGCAAAGACTGATGACGACAACGCCGAACCTGCCGCCGACGATCTCGAGTGGAATGCTCTCACCGAGACTGTTCGAGAGAAGCTCCGTTCCATGGACCCTGAGAAATGCTTTGAGAAGGCAATCGAGTTGCAACTCATCGCAAAACAAGAAGTAGAAAGTCGTAGTGCCCACCTCTCTACGGCGATGGATCTGATGGACCAACAGAATCATCTTACCATCAACCCCGAAGACAAGGCTTTGATGACACAGCCCATTCCAGCGGGCGGAGGGACGCCCAATCATCGTAGTAGGAACTTGCCCAATCTCTCTATCCCAGCCGGACAACGTGTCACCAAGGCTGAACGGGAAGTGAACAAGCAAAAGCCTATCAAGCACCCAAACGCTTCCGCTGCCGTCCCATGCATGAAGATGACACCTCCATTGCCACCTCGTTGTGAGGGGGATCCCAACCCCGCTGCCGAGGTACCGGCATTTTGTCAACTGGTTAACTTTCCCACGGCTCGATACTTTGGGAACTGTGTCATGTGTGATGATGCCGAGTTCTCCATTCCCAAGCAAAACAAGGGCGTTTGTAACAACTGTGATGTGGCAATCTGGGTGGTCAACCCTAGCGGGATGCAGATTAAGTGGTGTAAGGGGTGCAAGAACTTTCGTAAATGGATTGATTTTGGTGTCAAGGTAAGAGAGACGATGGCTTCCTGTTTGCACACTTCGAATTACATAGTTTTGCTTCCTCTCAAATAATTATGCGATAACTGACATAATATCTTTCCTCTACATTTCTTTCAGGGATACTCTTCAAAGTGTGAGCGTTGCCGTAATCAGCAAGCTTCAAGATATGCTACGCAAAAGGCGAAAACTGAAAATGGCACCCCGGAAATGGGGTTGCTGCCTTCTCAACACCATCACCATGATGCCCAGGCACAATTGTAACTTCTCTGGAGGGTACATAATAGTATATCAAAGAATTCACTGTTTTTTGGCTGATTGTTACCTTCATTATTGTCGTTTCCGTCGGAAGCATGACTACTTCTTCGGAGTTTTTGGAAGTGCTTTGAATCTTCCATCTGTTTTATTCTTCATGTTATTAATAATGAAATAAGAGTTACTTTACCACAAACAGGTTGTTGCAATGCTTTTCTGCATGTAACATCCCAACGATGTTCTCCGGTGTACAATTGAATTCATTACTTTAACTTACAAATGTTGCTGGAGTGGAGATAAGTGGGCATGGTGAAGACGGGACTCGCATTCACTAGTCACATTGGTCCAAGCAAGGACCCTGACAATGAAAAAGCAAGGAAAAGCTTTTAGCTGCTATCACCCACCCACGTCCACTATATATTACTCATAACAATGACCTGGAGCTGTTTCGCATGCACATACCGAAACATCAACGCAGGAGCAAGAAATTGTCACCTATGTGGCAGTGAACGACAACAAAGAGAGAGACATCATGCTGTAGTTGACCTCACCGATCTCTCTCCAAAGCCAGGCGAGCAGTACGATAATTTGATGGAATCCAATCGGAGCCGACGCCGCAGGTTAGGCAGCTGTGATGCAAAAAAGAGATCATTCAATGATATAATAGACGTCGATTTGGATCTGAGACACAGCAATAAGAAGAAACGGACAAATGATGGCAACAAGGAACAACCAGCGAAGGCCAAGACTCAACAAAATGGCAATAGCGCAAACAATGGACCCGCAATGAACGATTACGACGATAATGAAACGAAACAACGGAGCAAAGATACTTCCAAGCGAGCTTATCTTACCGACTTTTACAAGCAAAGATCAAACCACCAAACAGCGGCTTCTGTAGAGAGTCTAATGGAAAGAGCTTCAAACACCCTTCAATCCACTTTCAAACTAACGTCACTTCGGCCGCTACAACAGACAGCTATAAAGGGAGCTCTTGGCGGTAACAGTCAAATAGTCATTATGGCTACAGGAGGAGGGAAGTCGCTTTGTTATCAGCTACCTGCATTGGTGGGTGGCATCACCAATAATCAAGTTTTGACTGCCAAAAATTCGAGAGTTACAATTGTCGTATGTCCTCTTATTGCGCTCATGATAGATCAAGTAAACAATTTGATGAAGAAGGGAGTCACGACCGCAGCATGTTGGAGCAGTAGCCATAGTGCAAAAGACAAAGCTCAAATCATGAAAAGATTGTCAATTGAGAAGGAGAGTTCTACGAAGAAGGCAGACACAAAATCAGACCATGCGGAATTGACCCCCATCCAAATTCTTTACGTTACACCTGAACTCATTGAGACACAGAAATTTCGCGATGTACTGATGAAGTTACACAGTGGAAACCGTCTATTTATGTTTGCCATCGACGAGGCGCACTGTTTGTCAACATGGGGCCATGATTTTCGACCAGCATATCGAAAGCTGACTTGGATACGTGAATCGTTCGACGATGTTCCTGTTATGGCATGCACGGGTACGGCGACAGAGCAAGTAATCAATGATATTAGGAGCACTCTTTGCTTTGGAATGGAAGTACCATGTCACCTTGGAACTTTCAATCGACCTAATATCGAATACAAAGTCAAATTCAAAGATTCGCTCAACACCGAACCCCAAGGTGCTATTAATGATCTGATCCAGGAGGTGAAGAAACAACACACTGCCGCCGAGAAGGCGAAACTGCCATGCGCAGGTATTGTCTACGTTCATAAGCGAGAAGACTGTCAATCTTTGGCAATGCAGATATACAAAGCAACTGGGATTTTGGCTGCGGCGTATCATGCTGGACTCAAAGACGCGGAACGTGACGAGACGCAACGAAACTGGTGCGACGGAACGGTCAAAGTAGCTGTTGCTACTGTGGCTTTTGGTATGGGGATAGATTTACCGCACGTGCGGTATGTTATTCATTGGACTATGTCCAAGTCATTGGAGGGCTTCTACCAAGAATCTGGTAGAGCGGGAAGGGATGGCTTGCCGTCAGAATCAATTTTGTACTACTCCAAAGATGACGCATCGAAGTTTACTTTTTTAGTAAAGAAGAATGCCGAAAATTCAGTACAAAAGACTGGTCAACGTGATGGAAAAACTTCTCAAAAGCTTGATCGTGCTCTGCTGGAGATCGAAGGAATGGTGGACTATTGTATCAAGCCAGGTTGTAAGCGCCAATATGTCCTCAGCCACTTTGGTGAAAAGATTGACCCAAAAACCTTGTGTAAGAAGACTTGCGATTATTGTAATGACCCGAGAAAGGTGAAGATGGCGATAAAAGCATCCGAATGCGCATCTACCGTCAACATTTCTCAAAACTCTTGGCATGCCCAAAGAAACAACATCAGCGAGAAGTACCACCATAATCCAACAGCTTCGGACGAAAGTCTTGAAGATTATGACTCCGACGATGGATTCGGTGTGGATCGTGATGATGGATTTCTTGGTATTACAAGTTACGCTGGAGCGGATGAAATGCAAAAGCCACCAGCAAAGAAAGGAGGATTCATGAAAGCCTCGTCTGTGCTCAAAAAGTATGAAACGCTGGAATGCCAGCAAGGCAAAAAGGATGGATTTATCAACTTCAAAACACGAACAGTTGAGGAACCTTCCGACGACGGTGGTGTAGCAAAGAGGATGCCAGTCAATATCCCAGTTCATCTGAGAGCAGGTCTACCAGATCCACTAGCTGGTTCATACAGCAATAAAGCAAACTCGAGTGAAAAGAAAAGTAGTTCCCATTACGCATCTGAAGCAGAGCGTTTGAAACAGGAGTTGGAAGAGCTCAACAGACAAAGGGCCGCAGCCAAGGCGAAACTCGGCATAAGATAGAAGACATTATTTCATAAGTATTGTTACTCATCATTCATCTCATTCTTGATACACTTTAGCGTACTTTCTCAACCCTTCAGCCCACTCCTCGCGGCCAAGCCCATAGGGTGTGCGTACAGTAGTAGGACCTCTGCCACTTTCACTTTCCTTGCAACGAGATTCCACCATGCCGCAATGGTCCCCCCATTGGCAATCGTCAAAGAAGAGCATC
Organism: Skeletonema potamos; assembly: GCA_036940105.1. Lineage (NCBI taxonomy): Eukaryota > Bacillariophyta > Thalassiosirophyceae > Thalassiosirales > Thalassiosiraceae > Skeletonema > Skeletonema potamos. The sequence continues at coordinate 19,037 of JALLBJ010000239.1, forward strand.
CGATCATAAGGAATTTTTGTCAACTCTCGCAAAATCGGGAAATGGGTTGCTGCCTTGTTAGAAGAAAGGGGTGGTTGTCGTCCAATTTGGTTGATATCTTCTCCATTCCAATCTCTACCCACTACCAGATCCCAGAAAGTCACGCCAGGCACTACTTCTAAAAGCTTTAACGCCGAGCGGCCAATCTGTTCGGCTAGTGGCGTATCTGCAGATGAGGCAAAACAAATCTTCATATCATCAAATTTTCGATCGTAATGGTTTTGAAGAGCAATCATGGACCCCTTGTGGAGACTTATTTTGCTCCTTCCACTCATCACGCCAACAACTCCCTCCCCTCGCCCATTCAAATCGCCCTTGACAACGTTAGAGGAGTCAGGTATCCTGGAGAGAGTGTACATCTCTTGATCCCAGAAGCAAGCGTCGAGATCGAAGACACACAATTCAGGAAATGGACCATGACCAGCTCCCATTTTAGACTCCGGAAATGGTCCGTCGCTGCTTAATTTCAGCTGCGTAGAAAAGGTCTTATGAGGGACAAGTGATGCAGCTGAGTGAAAGCCGTTGATGGACGCCACTAGAATTGCCGATACGGTTAGCCGCAGCGTCACACTTGTCCAAGCCACCACCATGATTTTCCACCACAACTCCAAGCCCGGGGAGCAAAAAATCCTGTCCTGTACTGACTTAGATGATAGCGGAAAAAATAGATCTCGCGCTATCTGACGTACTAATTCCTATGGAGCCTCTCCCTGGATACTGGACAGAACAGCAAACAAGACAGCAGAGCAGAGCGCCCGCCCATAGCCCGACACTTTGAAGCGGACAGCCACAACAACATATCCAAGGCAGGCAGCATCGCTGTGGTCTGTGCTGCCAACCATGATGCACGAGGAGGCGGCCGAACGAACGCCTCCCTCTGTTTCTCTCCGCAAAAGGCCCCGTGGTACAGGTCCACCTTCCCTCCAAACAACAAATAGCAGTTGGGCACAAGACGAAAACTCGGAAATAATATCATTCATCACAAATGCGGCGGAGAACTCTCCGCCAAGTAGGAAAGGTGGTCGTTCCTTGATAGTTGGTGGGGGAGGTGGGGGAGACAACACTAGATATGAATATTATTACGATGACACAAATGAATATAGCTTTGATTGTGCCTTCGGAACCGAAGAAGAGGATGGGATTTGGATGAACCGAAATGATCCTCCAGGAACTATCTTGTCTGCTTTTGTTTGGGTTTTCATTCTATACTCAGCAGTGACAATCACACTGCTGGCAGAGTCAAATCATCTAGCCTACATCCTAGCATACTTTTACAATACAATATGTGCACTTGCATTGGCATCACATGCAAAGACAATGTTTACAGATCCGGGAGCTGTGCCGCAATGTGCAGTTCCGATAGATGCAGCAGCACGACAAGCGGAAACTCATTCAATGTGTCGTACCTGCAAGAGTTACAAACCACCTGGATCTCATCATTGTCGTATTTGCAATCGATGTGTTTCTAGGATGGATCATCATTGTCCGTGAGTGTAACTGTTTGTGATTGATTTTCTAGTGAAACCTGAAAACGTTTTCTTTATCCTTTTGGCCATCTTATCTTACGATATGTTGATACTACATACTAAAGGTGGATGAATAATTGTGTTGGAGCGACAAACCTCAAATCATTCATATTATTTCTTGTTTATACTTGGATTGGAAGTGCCATGGCACTCATGATTTTTGGGTGTAATTACTTCTTCTGCAATAAAGAGAGTTGCGAATTTACTGGAGTGTTGGTTCAATTGGTACGAATCATGACTGTGATTTGCATTGGAAGCCTTTTATTCACGTCTTCAATGTTGATGAACATCACTTATGGAATAATGACGGGTATTGGAACAATCGATAGATTAAAGAAGAAGGCAACAAACACAATGGGTTACAGTGCAGAGGAACCAATATCACTCGAGGATGTGTTTGGAATGAATCGCAACATTACTTGGATTTTACCCATAGAACCTATGCTCCCCGACTATGATCGCGTGGTGGGTTATAGTATGCCACAACGTCTGTTACGAGAAGGTGGTGACAATACATCAATATGTTAAATTGATAAAGAGTATTCATATTTTTAATGCATCATGAATATTTTTAAGCGATGAAATTCAAACTATGTGTTTTAAAGTCCAGCTCCTTCAAAATGAAGTATGGGTCCTTTGCCAATCGCCCTCTATCACTAATCCACGCAACCATTTTGCCAGATGTACTATCTCTCTCGATGAATTCATGGCTGCATCCAACGCAGTCATGTTGTTCATTCAATACAATCTTATAGCGAACAACAGCAACACAATCTTCGTCATCACTTTCATCATCATCATCATCACTGTCAGAAGGTGGTGCTGGAAGTGTTCTCTTTTCAATAAAGTATCTTTCATCTCCTTGATAGAGTTTTCCAACCACGTATTCGGATTCATCAATATCAAACATTTCTCTGATTGTTGCTCCCTTGTCTGATGTTATTCTAATTATACCTTGATACTGTAGAAGAGAAGGCAATGAGATAACATCATCTTTTTCGGTTGCTTGTTCATTACTTGTTGCGTTGTCAATTTGATTAATAGTTACATCTGTCGCAGTTGGAGAATCAGTGTTTGTTTTTGTGCGGTGGTTGTTTTGTTCTGAGTGAGATCCAGGAAATTGACAACATGATAATGGAATATTCATCCCAAAACATGTCTGCCTCTTCAAGTTCGTGCGTTGTGATGGCAGAGAAAAGCTTTGGCCTTCTACACGAGCATTTTTTATAGTGTCTGTCGTCGTGTTGATTCGAGGAAATGCAATAGAGAATGTTCCATTGTCACCTCCACTACTACAAGGTGGACCAATTCTACCAATGACATTGTGATAGAATGCACCATTATTGCCGTAAGTTGTTGTTGTGTCGTCATTGACTTCATTCATTGATGCAAATGCCCTCTCCAACTCTGATGTCACGTCCACATTCACAAAAGATGACATGACATCTTTTTCGATTGAGGAAAGCTGAGTCATGTCCATTTCATCTATAAAGGATAGGTTGGATGTTACTGTTGTACCATCATCATTTTTATTTTTGCTGTTATTGTTGCGTCTAGAAGATGGATCTGACACCCCCCTATTTCTATTATCAGGCAGAAAAGATGACTTCGCTACATTGACATATTTGTTTTCTTTTTGTAAAAATGGATTATGATACTGCTTTTCATCCTTCGTTGATGTTGGATCAAAATTATTACATCGTCTTTCATTATTAGCCGCAATAAGAGAGCATGATGATGACACATCACTCTCTCTTTGTCGACGCCGTTTCTTTAGTTTGGATTTGGCCCTTACCGGTGAAATGTCTTCGTCTCTGTCGTTCATGGTAGCTATTGGACGATTGCAGCCAACCTACCGTAAGGTTCGCCTAAAAAAAATGAACGCCTCCTCGATCGGAAAACTTTATCAAAAAATGTCAACTTTGCCCTGCCATTATTTTGACCCTTCCAGAGGCCGTAGACGTAGGGGATGGTGGTGGGGGGTGGTAGGGTTGATAACATGCATGCCGAAGGCGTAGGAAGGATTTTGGATTTTGCATGGGCATATTGTGGTGTGGGTGACTGTCGGCGCTAATACACAGTTCACTCACGTCCGTGTGCATTGGCTCTTGTAGATAAGTATGGTATCATGGGTATGTAACGGATTGATTCGGCGATGATTTGCGATTAGATGCGACATTTGCATAATTACACTTTGTAGGTTCTTTAGTGAGCGAGGACTCCCAATACAAAGCATCACATGTGTGCCGCGTGCCAAATTCCAATTCAAATCCAGATATTACGAGGAGTGGAAAAAGTAGAAAGAAGGGCAGTGAGGCATTGCACAACTACTACAATAACTAGTATCAATTTTGTATCCGTGGCTGCAAGAACCAAGCCATCCAAACCATATAGACAGCCAGCTTCCAAAAGCATAAGAAATAAAGCCATGCCAAAGAAGAAGGGACGCGGCAGCGGTGGCGCAAAGCGTGGCCGAGGAGGAGGCAACAACATCAAACAGCAGCAAAATCAACCACTGCCAACAACCAATACTGGACGACATACAACACACCAAAATCAATTCTTACAACAACAGCGTCGACTGCAGATGCAGCGTAATGCTCGTTGTCGCCTCTTTTATCTACAGCAGCACTTGCTATTGAATTGTTTCAACTACCTCGATCAAACGGGGAGAGAGGCGGCATTTCATGTCATGGGATGGTCCATGGAAACTCATAATCGACGCAAGGAGGAGATGCAACGACAACGTAAGATTATTGAGGCTGTGAGGGAGAGACAAGAGTGGAAAAAGGATATTTTCAAACATGTGCTGAATGCCGAGGAAACTCGGAATGGCAACACTGAAAAGGAGACCGCGATGAGGAATTGCAATGCAGATGCAGCTTTGTGCAACGATGTGGAAAAGAGTTTGGTGGTATCAGACTTTGCTCATACAGATGAAACAAGAGGGAACGACGAAGACAAAGCAAAAATTCGAGAAGGGAAGACGTTTCAGGATGTCCTACCACCTCTATTTGCACGTGTAGACGCAGACACATTACTTGCACGTCTCAATACTCGTCGGTTGTACAAACGGTTACGTCACTACCAACGTGAAGATAAACGTAAATTGGCAGAACATCTTTCCAAGTACGCCAATGCTGATGAGAATGGCAATAATGCTAATGAGATGGTGGTGGAGGAATCTATTATTGATATGTTTGAAGGTGATCTCAAGAATGAACAGACTGCGAATCGGATTTACCCAAAGGATATGACCATTTCGGAAATGGCAGAGAAGGAATGGGATGATTTGATGGTCAGTTATTATCTTATTGATTCTATCTGTGGAGATTTGTTCTTGTTTCTTATACTTATTTCATGTTCTTACCCCACTTTGATACATCAGAATGTAGCAAGTTTGCGCAACCAGGGCATGGCATTGCCGTACGATCCGATTCCGACACAGTATGAGCTGTTGCTCTTTTCGGCTACACAGCGTGCGGTGGCAGCATTAGCATCTTATCCTAGGTCCGGGAACAGTCTTATGCGGACAATGTATGAGCATACGTCTCTACGAGTGACTGGAAGTGATATGCAGGGAGGTCTTGCCAAGCATGATCTGGTCGGAGAGATGTCAGTGGGATGTGACAAGGTCCAATTTGTCAAGACGCATTTTCCAGAACGTCGGGGTACGCCACAATTTCGTTGCTGTAGAGCTGTTCTACTCGTTCGTAATCCCTTTGATGCAATTGAGTCATTTTTCAACCTCATGATGACGGGAACTCACACCCAGAATATTTCACAACAGATTAGAGAAAAAACTACTAAGTATTGGGAGGAGTTCGCGGTGAAAGAAATCCGCGTGTGGACAAACTTCCACAAGTATTGGTTGGAGCAAGAAATTCCCATTTTGTTGGTGAGGTACGAAGATTTGATTAGGGAGCCTGCAAAAGTAATGTCTCGTGTGGTACAGTTTGTTCTTGAAATCAATGATATGGGATCATTCTTTGGCGAGCGAATTGATAGGTGTATCAAGGAGCAACAGGAGATTGAGCGTTTGGGATCATACAAACCTCGCTCGGGGGGTATAGGTAAGAGTCTTGCTAAATACTCACCCGAATTAATCGTAAAGATGAAAGCAGAAGGGTTTGAAGAAGTTTTGAAAGCTTTAAACTATGGAAACTTACTCATGAAACCCGTCGAGGAGTGGTCCGAACTGCCATTTCTACCCGGTTATGCAATGGAGTTTGAGTCATCGCGAGACCTCATTGTGGTAAATCAAGGAAATTTATCTCGAACAGAAAAGGAGACTACGAAATGGGCCATGGTCAAAAGGGAGCTGGGCATTGTTGGAGATCAATGCAATTGTGAAAAGTGTAAGGCCAAGCGTACTGAGAAGAAAAAGGATGACACAGGAGAGAAAGATGTCGGAAAGAGCGACAACTGAGTGATTCCGGTTATTGTTAATTTTGTTTATTGCAAATACCATAGATGATAGAGTTAATTTAGAGTGCACATTACGTAGATAATATGCATCTTCATTTCTTCTCAATGATCTCAGCTTCAATTATATCACCCTTCTTGCTGCTAGTTGTTGATGATGATGACGATGAATATGGACTGCTGGAACCAAATGAGTTCCATCCAGCTGAACCTACTTTTATATTCATCCCATTCACATTAACAATCAGGTTTACAATTTCTCCATCGGCACACTCCATCGTAGCTATTCCTGTCCCATATGGTCCACCGACTTGAAAACTAGCATTAATCTTCGCCGAACTCTTCCCGTTGATAATCATTGTCGATGAACTTTGGCTGAATGGCTGTCCAACTTGCACAGGCTCGCCTAACTTAGACGTAATAGCAGGATCATTCACAATCCGAACTCGTGCCTCCTCAATCATATCAGCCGCCTGTCGTGACTGTTCGGCAATTTGTTCCGCCGCATTCGATAACAATGGGGCTACCATTCTACCCATAAGTCGTACTGGCAATGGCATATCTTTGAGCATGGTGTTGATACCACCCTTGATTTCGGCCTTGCGTTGCATGGCAAGTTTTTCTTCCTCGGTTTTACTACTACCAAATGGTAGAATGCTTTTGATTTTGTCACCTGCCTTTTTGAGAATATTTCCACCTGCCTTTTTGAGTGTTTCCCAATCGTCATCTCCGTTATTATTATTATTATTATTGCGGGAGGAGAAGAATAGACGTGTCGATTGTTGTTGATGTGGGCGGTTTGGATAGGTGGTGAGTAAATTATGGCATTTGGTGTTCGAGTTAAAATTCAAATCATAATTCTTCGTAGCAGCAGCAACAACTGGTAGAGAAGAACAATGATGATGAGGTTGTGGCACCACAAATGCCCAGCAGGATGAAGAAGATGAGAGCGTGCCAAAGGCAGCAGTAGCAGCAGCAGCACATCCGACGAAGGCTGTTCGGGTGGGGAAAGGTCTAGGTCGAGATGATGGTGTGACGACCATTGTTCGCAGCAGTGAAAGCATGTATGTATAGTCAATTATTTTTCTTTTTATGAGGTTGCTTGTAAGAAGTATATATCTCAGTGGCTGTTATGCGAACTGTTGCAAACGAAAAGATCGATGGAGTTCGGCTCGTATCATCATCTGACGATGGCTTGATAAACGAAGACCGAAATATTATTCTGATCTGATCTGTACTTGAATTGAACATATCTTCTACCATCTGCTTTTTGCTGCCTGTGCAGGATTAGCTTTGTCGCATTGACAAATCGAAGATCGCGGATCGTAAACCGGGTCTGACAAGGTGGTACTCCTACCAACGTCGTTATTCCACAGTAGATTTGGTGCGAACTCTTCCTACCAACATACAGGCAATATGCGAGAAGAACACGATGATTTGAACCGACTGTAGATCTTCCGTTATTGAGGTCTAAATTCAGTCCCAAGCACATGCATACTTCAATTAATATATGGTACAACTGCAGCTAATGAAAGCAAGTGAAAGTATCCTCGGACAAACGGATATTGAAATCTTTATTTGAAAACACCAACTGGTAGTACATAATAAAATGCAAAAAGGCAACGGAGGAGGAGATCTCGAAGGCATGTTTGACGACGATCTCTTGTCCACCTTTGACACCTTCGACGAAGCCGGGATTAACGGAGATGAGCTCCTTGAGGCCCTGTCCAACCACGACAATAATAGTATCTTTGATGATATTGATGTGGATAATGATATCAACATGAATGCAGCGCCGCCCCCACTATTTGCACAGGGAACGCCTCACTACAACAGCAACAGCAGCTACAACAACAACAACAACAACCCTCAGAGTTTCCATGATACTGCCAGTAACAACAACAACAACAATAATTTCAATATCAACAACAACTCGTTCACTAGTTTTGACGGTGCACCAAAACTCGCTCCAGTAACCCACGTGAATGTAAACACCTTCAACCGTCGTAGCTCCGATGAAGAAGGCGGCCGCAGCAGCAAATACAGCAGCAGGCGTAGAAATAACAAGAAGAAATCAAATTTTAACACCCGTGCTGACATCATGTCAAACGAGCCTCTATTTGGAGGTAATATCATTCGGAGACAAAGTCATCATATGTTTGATGATGACGACGACTTGTCGGAAAGTGATGTAGCATCGGCATGTTCGGCACCTGCCGATTTGATGGCGTTGTGTGGACTTTACGATGATCCCACCAACACACCCGATGTATTGGATGTTCAACGTTTGTTTTTAATCCCATGAGCAAACTTCAGCAACAGCAACAGCAGCAGGGGCAGCATTCAAGTGCGACTAATATGAATGGACTGAGGGAGATGATGTTTTCGGGAGGGGGACAAGATGAAGAAACGATGTTAATTAGGCAACGTCAACAGCAGTTGTTGCAGGAAGAGGGTCAGCTACAAGAGGCTGCAACTTCACAGCGACCTCGTCGTCGCAAAACTTATGATGGGACCATGTCCCTTCCTTTGATGGATGAGTTGAGAATGAACATGATGCAAGTTGCTGCTTCTTCTGGTGGTGGTGGTGGCAATCACATCTATGGGGATACTGACATGAATGCAATGCCGGGGAACAACGTCCCAATCAAGAGGAGGAAGTCGGAACCTTTCATGATGGACTTTTTCGGAGATGAAATGAATGGGGGGGATGTTAACAACATGGGAGGCACGAATCTTAATCGCTCGTCTCATTCTTTGGATCATATGATGGGGTTTCCGTCAAGTTATCGTTCGGCGGGTATTCCTTCGAATAATGCTCCGGATGATAATTGGAGGAAATCAGCACTTGATGTGGCAGTGGAGGAAGCTCAAGAGAAGATTAATCAGTTGAAACAGTTGCTTTATGTATCACAGAATAGTGGGGGTGGGGGTGGAGGCGGGGGGTTGGATTCGGGACAAGGTCAGCAACAGATACAGCAGCAGCAATCTGCGACGAAAAGTTGGTGGGCGTCTCTTGCGTCTGAACTGGGAGGAACTGGGCTCAATCTAAGCCAGGCTAATTTGGAACCAGCTCAAGATTTAACAATTCCAACCAAGGCTCCAAAGAAACCAAAGAAAAAGCCCAAGAAGAAACCAGAACAACCAGCTGCTCCTGCACAAATTCCATTGCCAGACAAGCCCGATCCTGAAATTCTTAAACTGGACCCAACGAAACTCATGAAGAAACTCCAAGAGTCCATGAGTCGTACCAGCAGCAGCATGAGGCAATTGCAGGAATGGGATCGTGCAAAAGGTTTACCCAAGTCCCATTCTCAAACAATGGTGAATAGCAACAAATCGAGAAAGCAATTGGCAGAAGGAACTGGACTGACGCCTTCAGGTTCGAAGGTTGAGACGAAGACAGAAGATGAAATACGACGGGAGAAGTTAAGTGCGATGCATGCTCTCTAAACACAATCTTTCACTAGTAGGGTTTTTGGTCGGGAGAGATGCAGATGATGTATATGTGTTGAATTTTAAGAAGTGAGGTGGGAAGAGTCAAGCATTGCTGAGAAGCGACAAATTACTCCAGCAGCGTAGTACATATTAATAAATATTCACAGTAATCAAAGCAGAGGGATGTTATAGTTCATCCCCAATTAATCTATGATAATGAACTTTCAGCGTTCCGATCAAGCCAGTGCCATCTTCCAACAGGCCGAACGTTCTAAGTGACCAAGTCAATGCAATAACAAACAAAAACACCAAAAACATTTCTTGCAAAGAACGCACTATTGAAAACTCAACACTCGGATATTCAGAGCAGAAGCGGTCGTGCCTCTTTCTTCCTCTAGACTGTGCCTCCTCCAGAAGTTCCCACCAGTGCTTTCGAAAAGTTTCCATTCCAAAAATCTCGTGGACTCGTTCTTTACCTCTTCGTCCCATTTCTGCTGTTTGTTCCGGATGAGAAATAAGTTTTGCGATTGCATCAGCAAATCCGCACACGGTTGCACTTTGTAGTTCTTGGCCGACAGCTATTGGTTCATAATCCACCAAAATTCCCGTGACACCGTCTACAATAGTCTCCATTGGTCCACCACTTCGTATTGCCACAACAGGGACTCCTGCATCCATTGCTTCTAGTGGAACAATACCAAAGTGTTCTCGATGTGGAGTGTAGCACCACACACATGCAGATGCGAGAAGGTTCTTCCGTTTTGTATTTGAAACCGATAGATGAAACTCAATAGATGCATTCTCTTGCCGAGTCGTCATCGTTGTTGTTGTAGAATCTTGACTCGAAGAAGGGGAGTGAACCTTCGAACGCGGCAAGTTGTATCGTGCAAGAATAGTATCTGCCAGAGTTCGAAGCTCTGATAAGTGCTCTACATTTTCCGCATTGAGTGGATCATAGCCACCGGCAATCACAAGCGATGGTAGCTTCTTGATTGCTAGATCACATTTTGAAACTTTGCATAATAGTAAATCATATGCATGAAGGACAAGAGCGACATTTTTCTTGCGCTCAAATCGATTGAGCGAAACAATCGGTCCTGTTCTGTATTTGGGTATAGTCAGCTCATCAGTGATGCAGCCTTTTTCTCTTGATAGAGATGACTCAATGGCCGGGTACAATACTTTGATGCGTTCACCATACGACTCATCTCTCCCGTCATCACGGGGAAGAAATAGCGTTGGGAACGTCTTTTCTACTTGAGCTCTAGTAAACAGAGAGTTTACGACAACCAAATCACTGTAGGAAATTGTTACTTCTTCCGTCTTGTCCAATACCCCTCTATATAATCGTTTCAAACGATTCAATATTCGCATCATAAAACCTCTATTTCTGCTGCTACCGCCATCACTCTCTTCTTCTCCATTTACCGTATCCCTCGTCAAGAGTTGATCAGGAAAGTGACAGTAGAAAAGAACGCCCGCCCTGACATTGCAATAATTGACCAAATAAGGCACTCCAGTAGGGAGAACATCAATCACAAACACATCTGCTAGTGGATTCTCTTTAATGGCAAGATATGTCAAATACAACATACGCAGCGCTGAACAAAGTGCAGTACCCCCAAAAAAGAGCTTTCGTGGGATCCATGAGCCGCATACGTTGACAAATGGACATAACGGCCCATTGGGTGGTTTTACCTCGTCATAGCAGTGGGTTGGTGAGCAGTGAGTTGTGTAAATGGAGATTTTACCACATGGTTCATCGGTGGTGGAATTGTTGTTTGGTGTTGATGACTGCAGTGTTGCCTTGGCCAAATTCAAGACTAGAGATTCGGCACCGCCTATTCCGAGGTCGAGATGGATGAATACTACAACGGGTGGTTTGTTCATGTTGTGATGATGATAATATAAACAAATACTACTCGACACTTCACTACGAAGTAAGGCTCGCACATTAAACCATACTGTTATTGATGAGTAGAGGCAGCATACAATAAGTAGAGTAAGAAGTCACTATTGCCGTTATCGACGATGGCTGTATGTACAATTACAATATTGCTTGGGTGAAAACGGTGAACTTATGTAATGCTGTATTTCTGTCTAGCCTAAGCAAGAGGTTTACTAGCGACTCCTTCCTTTTCTGGAAATTCTTTGTTATTATCATGTCCAATTTCATTTATTATGTCTTTACTACATAATCTACACCTTTTAAGAGTGAGTATGTCAAAGTCAAAGAGTCAAGGATACAATACAAGTGTAGGAGTACATTACAAAACTCATCGCCCCAAAGTTGAGAAAGACTTGCAATCTCATATCACAGTAGCACGCAATGCCCCGCATACTTCTTATACTGCTACTAATGTCAGTTTAATTTGAGTTCGAGTTTGAGTCTGCCCGAGCCCGAAGGACAGGGAAAGTATCAGCAGCAGCATTAGGAAATGCTTTTCTACTTTCCTCGATCTTCTCTTTGTATTTTGTCAGTGCTTGGTAGGGGGATTCGATCAAGTCCTCCTGTATTATGAAGTGTCGTGAAAATTAGAGGTAAAAAGAAAACGAAACGAGAATAGCATGGTAATGGTTCTGGTTACGGCAGCAATAGCCTCATATACAGTACAATGTATGCAAACTTACGGTGTCACTATCGACATGCGAGATATCAGCATGGTCTTTGAACATACGAGATGCCGCTAGCACACCACTGTTGAAACCATGGTGGAAGTCTCCATCAGTGCTATGTAGGTTATCGATATCACGACTATGCTCTTTTGAGCTATCGAGCCATTTAGAGACCTGATGCGAAGGGTAGCGTGCTGTGATGCAAAGAATGATTAGTTAATGAGTTGTTGATGAACATATGCACACTCATAATACAGTATCGTCGTCTTCGTCACTCACTGCGGTTCCTAGCATACCAAACCAATTCGTAACTTTTGCACAACTTCTCCGAGGCCGTATCCTTCACAGCATTCAAGGCATTCTTGAGTAGCTTGTTTTGGGAACGGAGGTAGATCACTTCATCTTCGATAGATTTGTAAGTTTGCGACACAGTCACCTGCCGTTTGAGCTGCACTGCGGGAGTTCTTGCTGCGAGAATGAAGAGTTTTGAAGCAATCGAATTCCTTAGAGAGGATTTTGTTGCAATGCCAACAAAAGAAAACGACATGATCCTGATGTTGAAAAGAACTTACCTTCGTCTTTTGACGGTGCGCGGCTTGATACTACCATTATTATTAGTTACAGGGTACGTTGTTTGTTCTCCCTTCACCAATGAAAAATGAGCTGGTTGAGGCTTGCTTGGATGTTATGAGATATTAGTTCAGTAGTAGAGAGTGTTAAATTTGTGTTTCAGTTTTATGAAGTAGAAGAGAGGGTGTTCTCATCTCAGTTGAGATACTTATGCAGTTTCTTTAAGTTTGACTGTTTCTAGGTTTGGCTGCATTTTCGTTGTGGCTGATAGATTGTTTCAGCTGATAGATTGTTTCAGCTAGATCCGAAAATGCACTATTCTTTGTCACCATAAACGTCTGTCCAAATTTTAACAAGTACATTGTACACAGTCCTCTGTACTCTAGATAGATACTTATTGCTTTGAAATATTTGGTATGTAGGTGGTAGGTACTTTCAAACCTCGTACTAGTAGAAGCTGTATTACATGTAGCTATGTACATACCGACACTTCTTCCATGCTTTCATTGAAAGTATGGACTTCATCGCAGAGGAGTACGGTCATGCAAGCTCCTCTTGCTTAGAACTTCGACGTTGCTGCAACGCCTGTAATCAGTTGTGAAACTGGGACATTGATACCAAGGTCAGCCAATTCAACATAAGCCGTGTTTGTTTCTTAATAGGTGGGGAGCGGGAGCTGTGGAGTTTGTTATCTCTATGAAGCGCAACGATGGAATAGAATGGAAGGAAGACGAAAGCAGGAAGAAAAAGATGCAAGTTCGATGGACGACTAGTCGTAAGTACAATCAAATTTCTGTTTACTGATGATAGAAACCGACGCAAGTTATAAAAGCTAAGAGACTTGGTGTCGGTGTGGACATGATGAGTCACATTTCTTCGGAAATTGCCACCTAGACAAGCAGGCAAGGATCAAATTTAAAATGGGTTTTACAACCATTAAGGACCTGTCACTGCAAGAGAAGCAACAAGAGGAATAACCGCTTCAACAAGAGACAGCTACTCCTCCACAACCGGAAGAATCACTCAACATCCGCATTATGTGATTGTCTTGATTGATAGCGCAGTTCCCAGGTTTCTGGTACCTGCATACTTGCATGT
>JALLBJ010000240.1:0-33030 GCA_036940105.1 Skeletonema potamos
CGAAGTTAAAATTCATAATTTTATGTGCTGTTGTTATCGTTCGGAGGCAACGTAAGTACAAGTACATACAAGTACAATACATCAGACAGAAGAGCGGACAACATGCCTTCTCCGGCTCAAGGACAGGACTCTTGTGCATGGGATATTCGATGCAGTGGAAACGGAAAGGAAAGAAGAAATAGTTTTATTTTTATAAGTAACAACTCTCTCTAGAACTACCAAGACCAAGATAAAAATTAGAAGATTCTACTATGTAGACGTAGGTTAAATTATTACGCTAAGCATCCTCTTCAATCAGCAATGACATATACTTTGATGATGATCATCGAAATCTTCCTCATCTTCAACCAAAAGCAAAAGCAAAAGAAAGTCCTCATCTCTTACTCTTAGGGTCTCCTGCGGGTGAATTCCTGACCCTGATCCTCAGCAGCCACATCATACGAGGCATCGTCATTCAACTCTTCTTCATCACCCGAAATATCTACGCAACTCATCTGCTCTAGCTCTAGCATGCAGATGAAGTCGTCGTAGTCGTAGACGTAGATGAGCAATTTTGGACTTGGACGAGCCTCAAATGCTTGTCTTGTCGTCTGACAAACTGCTAGCATTGATGCCTTCCTTCCTTTGGAGCATGTCCTCGAAAGGTAATGCCAGCAGTAGGCAGGACTTAAAAATCATTGTCTCAAGGTATAGCGTCTCTCGAGGATACCTCTTAATAAAGCGCTCTCAATAAAAAATAGTGACGTATCGTATGTTTGTATGTACTCTCGTACTCTTGTGGGTAAGTCCATACATATGTTATTTTAGCAACATGACATGTTGACATGTGTGTGTCGTAATAGAGAAGCCGCGAAGAAGAAAAAATCAAAAAAGTATCTTTGAACAATATGACACACACTCCTATGGGTGTGTGCCTCTAAAACAAGCAGCAAACGTTCATACGCCGAGGGCAGAGCCAAACAGCGTCGCATAATTCTTTGCACACACACCAAACTCCAAGCATCCACCATGGTAGACATCACCGATGCCCTCATCCAGGCGCTTGTTCGGCGTGGAGTGAAGACCGTCTACGGCGTTCCCGGAGATTTTGTGCTCGGTCTATTCAAGCGCTTTGAAGATTGCCCAGAGATCGAAACCGTGTGCACAGCCGGCGAAGAGGGAGCTGCCTTTGCAGCTGATGCAGAAGCTCGTCTCAATGGTTTGGGGGTCGTGATGATAACATATGGTGTGGGTGCATTGAAGGTGGGATATCTCTGTTAATACTATTTTATTCTGTTATTTACAGTGCTCTTAATTGACTCACTTTCCCTTCTGCTTCAGATCTTAAACGCGGTCGGAGGTGCGCACGCTGAATGTTCCCCCGTTCTAGTCATCAGCGGAGCACCTGGCATTAATGCTGACAGAAAAGCAGATTCCCAGCCATTGATTCATCACTCGGTCTACAAACATGGAGATTTTCAAACTCGTATCTTCAATGAGGTAACTGTGGCGAGTGCATCTATCGATTCTGCAGCTACAGCAGTACAGGACATTGACATGGTCTTGGATAGCATTAAAACATTCAGCAAACCTGGATACTTACAGATTCCACGTGATAGGATTGCACGGGAGCTGCCGTTTCCGATCGAATCCGTTTCTAGCTTGATGATTCCCGATCGTATGAATGAAAAAAATTTGATAACTGCTGATGTGCATCGAGAGAGGGCGGCCATCCTTCTGGATTGGATGAGGTCCAGAGAAAGACCGGTTGTTCTCGCTGGCGCCCACATCCAGCGATACAAGATGCAGAAACTTTTCCTCAGCACACTGGAGAGAGAGGGATGGATGTGTGCTACTTCTCTCACTGGAAAGACGCTCATCGCAGAGTCTCATCCACTCTCCTTGGGCATTTATAATGGGGCCATGACGAGTGAGGGCGTGAAAGAAGATATCCAATCTAGTGACGGTATTCTTATGATTGGATTTCCAATGGAAGACATTGATACGGGCATGTTTACAATGAACATACATGAAGGAAAGTTGGCACGTGTTGACATGAAGACTGGACTCACATGGGCAAATTCAAATGGTGAAGAGGCAAAGGATGAGCTGCTCTTGCCCCACCTACTCCTTAAAGTATGGAGTGAGGCCGCACCACCGAGGCAGAAATCTCTCCCACGACTTTCTCTCTCTCCTAAAAAGCCACGAGGTCCATTTGTCCCCAAGGAATGCGAGACCACTATCAATCGTCTCGTTGAGGCTGTGGGTTGCGTGTTGGTCGATGAAAATACTGTCTGTTTAGCAGAAGTGGGAGATTCTTTATTTGCATCCGCGACATTACATCTGCCGTTCGAGAACTGCTTCCTCACTAGCGGCTTCTGGTGTAGTTTAGGATTCGTGCTTCCTGGCGCCATTGGAGCGTGGTATGCAAACAAACAAAGTCGTCCTATTGTTTTGATTGGTGACGGCTCTTTCTTAATGTCGGCTATTGAATGTGCCCCGTTAGCAAGGTACAATGTCCCTGCAATTGTGATTGTTCTCGACAATGAAGGCTACGGGACGGAGAGACCAATGATTGATGGCGAGTTCAATGACATTCAACCAGTCGATCACGCTATGCTGGCTCTAGCTTATGGCTTCAAAAAGGCCCACCGCGTAACCACTGAACTCGAGCTCCTCGCTGCGCTGGAAGACGTAAACACCATTGTCGACGGTCCGACTCTCTTAAGCGTTAAGTTGGGCAGATTTGATTTCAGCGATTCCTTGATGAAGTTAACTGGTGGCCTGAAGAAGAGAATGTAATAATTTCATTGGACTCTATTTGTTACAGTGAAGCTGAAAGCTAGTAGACGAACAAATGTTTTAGACCGGCAAGCACTTCACCACCTGAGTTTTAGTAACAGGTGCCATAAAAAGAGGGTGGTTGCACAGCGCCGGCACTGCCACGTCGATAATGTAATGACATGTACTATCCTCCTTGATGTCAACCAACTCTAGATTCTTTCCACAGGAGAATCGTACCGTAGATGAGCGTTCTACGCTTCCATGAACAATGTTCCCACCTTTGATGACGGATTCTGCGACATCTTCGTGATCGCAAACGTCGCCATGCATATATTCCTGAATGAACACAGCACCGTTGCCACCTGGTCCCTTTTCATTCTGGTTGCCTCCGCCATTGCCGATGTTTAGGACTCCTCGCTTGTTCCGACGGCCGATATCAATATCAGCCGAGATTCCAGTAACATTCACAACATGCAAATGCTCGTCTTCGTTAGAATAATTTAGGGCGTCTGTATATTTCCCTAGCAAATGTTCCGATTCAATTTGCATCTGTTGCGCTCCTGTCTTTGGATCAATCAGATTATTTGCGTGATATTGCCGTATTATCGCCCCGTGGCAAAATTCATACGTCCACCTGATGATAAGTAGCGTTGAACAAAATGAAGAGAGAATACATAAGAGGACTAATTGAATTGATGAGGAGAGTAATGAGAACAATGCACTGAACTCACCAACCAAGATTTTTCATCAAACAAGGTCGTAAACCCAAGGTACTTTGCAACACTTCTCGAATCGATTTGCCATCAACAATACTCTCCGGTTGTACTACTTGCCCCCTCTCCTGTTTCCCCAGATCCATCGCCTCAATCACCTTTTTGAAAATTTCTGACTTGCTAAAATCTTCCCCATTTTGTGCAGCTTGAATCAGCTCATTTAACGACTCAGCTATATCGTCACTCCCCATGAATATTTTCACCTGAGTAACCCCTCCCTCTTCATTAAGAGAGCGAAATACAGCTTGAATAGCATCTTTCTGCCCTAATTCGGCCCCAACTTGATTGTCATCGTTGGTGGTGCCCTGCTGATGCGCACGTTTGCCTGGAGGAACGGGAGAGGATGCCGCTTCCTCTTGCGTCAGCGATTCGGGACACAAAACTGGCGTGCATACCTTCGCTCGATAAACACATGTTTCATCCTCTTGTACTGATACTAATGCTGCCAGTGGAACCCCATCACTATTCGAATCGGTCGCCTTCCTCTTTGTTGTCAGCCAGTGGGATATTTCATCTTCGGTGCAGCAACGATATTCGACAGACACCTGTCGAAGGATACCGACCTCGTCACACATATCGCCATGCAGAAACTGCTGTCTGACTATTCCACCACTATTGCCCAGCTTTTGCTGTTGTGCAATTTTGTATTTTTGTAGCTCATTCCTCAACCTTGGTGACATGACACTTTTCATATCCTGTCCCACATCGTAAAAGGGCTGCGAGTACTCCTCATCCTCCTTGGGGCCGTGAACCATACTGCTAAACTGTCTAACCTTGCCGGTGTCATCTAGTATGTAAGTCGTTGACGAACCCTTCTTCACTTCACCATCGTAGATACCTCTTGGGTTGATAATCTCCGTTTTGCCCTGATAATGTCCAATCGTTGTGACGTCTTGAATTTCATACTTGCGTCCATCCACTGCAGTGGGATCGGCAGACACATCCACATGGAACTGACGAACTTGATATTCATGACACCATTCATACGACCACCACCCCAAATGGAGCTGGGAACAAAAACCTCTAAGTTCTTTCAAGGCATTGATGATTTGATCCGTTGTCAATTGCGTAGACAAGGGCTTCGAATTGTTGGGTGGTTGTGGTGGAGGAGGAGTTGAGTCCTTCTTGTCGATTGCCGCGGCTGCATCCCCCTTGTTTATACCAGCCCCCTGTATCGCAAACTTGACAATGTCAGCAATGTCATTATTATCAACAACCGCCTCAACGACAATATCTTCACCATTATGCTGTCCATTCAGTGCAATTCCCATCTTTTCGAATAATTTGAGGACACTGGAACTAATTGCCTCGGCAACATTATTCTCATCTACTCCACCATCATGAACAATGAAAGTTTCTACCCCAATTGACACATCTTCTACTCCTGGTATAATCACATCCTCTACATTCCTCTTCTTCTCCTTCTTCTTTCCTCGACTACCATCATCATCATTATTATTTGCCTTCCCTCCCCACTCCTCATCTTTCTCACTAAATATCGCATTAGCATACCCCACCCTAACCGCCGGATTAAACATGGAATCCATATAATTATCAATCACCAATTCACCCTCATCATACGCCCTACAAACGAATTGTCGTCCCATCCCATCACGGAAGGTAAAGTGTGGTCCGGTAGATTCCCATGGATCTTCTTCTCCATCCATATAAAGGGCATCAAATTGTTCAAAGATTTGGAGAAATCCTACGAGACCAATTTTTTGATCTTTTTCTATTGTTGTAGGGTGGTGGTGGTGGTGGTGGTCATTTTTATTACCAACAATAATAACTTCTTTGGCAGCGGCAGACCAAACCTGATGAAATATCTCATCCGTCATTCCCCAAACATTAAAATATTCTTCGATTGTTTCCAATTTTCTCAATTGATCTTTTGTCAATAAACACATCCACTCTCCGTCATCATCATCATCATCATGATTATTGTTATCATCATCCTCCCCCCCATTCTTAGCAACATGAGAATATACACCAAACTTGTCACATCCACTCCAAAACACTTCTTCCGTCGATGGTCTCCTCAAATCAAATCCCCCACCATAATCACTCACAAGTCGTATAGGCAAACTAGCCAATCGTGATCGTGTGGCACGTCCCCATCCCCCCATGGGTGCTCCTGAAAATGAATATGGATCGAATTTCGTGAGTGTATATTCTTCTATTTGGGGTGTGAATAATGTTTGGAAGGATTGGTGGACTCTTTGTGATAGGAATGAATTATTATTCGTGTCATTGTCGTTTTGTTGTTGTTGTTGTTGTTTTTCGCTTGGATGATAGATGGATGAGGATAATTTTGTTTCATCAATCTTATTATTATTATTATTTTTCGGTGTTGTTGGTGACGTCGTCGTCGTCGTCGCAGCAATACCATTATTATCATTGTTGGAAATTATCCTGGAAGGAGTTGTACTAGGCCGATGACGACGACGACGATGATCACCATTATCGTCATACCGCTGCATCACTCTACTACCGTCGTCGTCATCGTCATTTCGAATTTTGTTGACATGAGATAATAATGGAGCAGGACCATTGGCTATTCGAACAACAACAGCACTCTTGCTTAACTCAGACGAAGGAGATGACGAATCCGACGACGAGGGTGAATTGTTATTATTATTATTATTCGGATGATTGGTGGAATCTTTTTGGATAGTATCATCATCATTATTATTTCGTTCTTCGGCTAGGATGAATGGGATGGTGGATAATACTAGGATAGAGACGACATATAGAAGCAGGAATGATGCTGCTTTTCTTCTTGTTGTTGTTGTTCTGGATTGATGATACTGACGACTACGACTACTACGGCGGCGACGGCGGTTTTCTGCCAATGTAGACGCTAGTAGTAATCCTGTCATGGTGGTTTGCTCTGGTTTGTGTGTTTTTAATTTTGTGTTCTGTGTTCGTTTAGTTTGAAAATTAAATTACGATATGAGCGAATGTCACAATCACCTGCTACAGAGAGAGAGAGAGAAGAAAGAAAGCAGCCTAATGCTTTACGCACAGAGGAGGATAAAGGTGTGTGTGTATGTATGTGTATTTAAGTGTGTAAAAAGCATGAAATACTATAATGTTGCTTAAAGTAGTAAAGGGGTTAACGTTCCAAACATACACGCATTTCATTAGCGCACTTCACACACATTCGCTGGAGAAAGTTATATAGATATCAAAACTCTACTCCCCGTTCGAGTTATACCAAGTGCTGCATAACTTGTGAGTACATCATCATCATAAGATCGAGATTCAATACTGGTATCACTGGTACCTGTACTAATTGCAGTGCGGGCAGGACTTGCGGGGGTACTACTGGCATTGACAATTGCCGACGACGAAGCAGTTGTTGTCGTTTTGTTGGGACCTTTCTTGTTGCGTTTAAAAGAGAATAATAATTGGGGGAGAAAAGCTTTCGTTGGCTGCTGCAAAGCAGAAACAGAGCGAACTTTTTTCGTCGGTGGCTTCTCAGTCATCTCGCATCTCATCATATTCAATTCATTTTGCTGCCGTTGATAGCTCGTCTCAATTGTAGCAGAAGCAGAAGCAGCATTATTGGTGAAAGCTCCTTCCTTCTCATCTTCATTAGAGTTGGCTTCAGTGCTCGGTGTAGCAAGTTTTGACATCGTTTGTCTCCTGAAAGATGACGCGGTCTTGCTAAAAGATTTGGCCTTGGTCAAAATAGAAGAAGGTTTCGTGCCCATCTCAGAGCTCATGCTTTCGTATATTGCCCTTAGCTCATCCTGGGAGGGTGTTCTTATCAAAGTAGTCTTGTTCCTTCTCAAATCTTCACTCCCCTTTACTACATCTTTTGTAATTATCGCATCCACTCTTTTCGTTACTACCAGCTGCTGACTTCTAGTTCTGTCCAAGCGTTCTTTCACAGTAAATGCAACAACTTCTGATTCTATTGCGCTGGTATCCCTCTTTTTTACCGTAGCACCCTCGTCCTTGCTTTGAAAGGACGACTTCGTAAAGATCTTGTACCCACTCCCGTCTCCACTACCCCGAAACCATGAACTGGAGCACACATTGTGTATCATGGCAAAAGCTTTGTCGCTCACTAATTCATTGTGTTCTTCACCATCATCTTCCGCCAAGAACTTTGGCTCAGAAAGTAGTGGAGGATGCTTCTCCCTCTCTGCAGGCATTTCATATTCGGCGGTGTATGAACCACTCATTAGTGTCCCTCCTTTGGTGGAACTACTCAAAAGCGTGCCCGCCAATGTCGCATCTTCACGATTGTATCCACTTAGTGCTGTGTCCTCAACAGTCGCATCTTCCGGAGCATCTCTCGCCACTCCTCTTCTACAGCTCTTCCTTCTGCTCTTCTTGCTTTGAACACATCGTTTCTTGACGCGTTGTTTTGGTACTTTATCTTCTACACACCCCAAACAAAGTTCAAATGTGCAATTTTCCATCAGGCCTAAAACATTTCCCATTTGATTCTTCTTACGACGCTGCTTCTCAAGCAACTCGCACATCGAATAATCGTCCAATGAACCGTCTTCGTCCTCGCTATAGAATGTACCAGTCAAGGTGCTTTCGTCGTCAACATACACTGTAGTGCTCTCACCATCCACTTCTCTATCAGCTGAATCATACGTCTGCCAATACGTTTGTTGCACTTCCTTCCTACTTCGTCGCCGCTTAACGTCGGCAACCATATTTGCAACATAATCATCGTCATCGGAGCGCGTTGAACTTTCATTTGCTTCAAAAAGAGCTCGCGAAATTTCATCCTTACTTTGTTTCTGTTTGCCATCGGGGAAATACCGTTTGAAGGGATCATTACCAGAGTGCAAAGTGCCACTTCCTAATGTGGTCAGATCTAACGTCTCATCTTCGGTTTCCGTTCCGGTAGAGAGAGCATGGGTCTTTGTGGTCGTCAAACGATCGATGACATCCTCCATTTGTTTGTTCCCGCAAGCAGAATATCGCGAAACTGGATTCGGATTGGAGCGCATATCAAAGAATTTTCCAACATCACTCCTCATACTACCATTAGATGGGCTGAGTCGATCAACTTCGTTTGTCTTGGGTACTCCTTCGGCATCTCGCAGCACCTGCTCCATCTTTTCAAATGTATCACGATCATCGTCAGATGGACTGTTGCTTGTGCCGAGGCAAGCTTCTAAACTGTCAACGCTTTCGTTACCGTCATTTCCCTCCCAATCAACTACTGGCTTCGGCTGAGAGGTAGTAGAGGACAGCGGCCGCCCACTGCACTGTTGCTTCACCATCTTGAAATGTGATTGTAATACAAAAAGAAGCAGTAGTTGTTAGTTAGTAGAGTTACGTCGTTGTTTGATGAGTGCATAAGAAGTAGTTGAGCCCTCCGACAACAACAAAATACTTTTAGCAGTGCTGTCTTGTTGACAAAAGCCCACAAGACAGCGACAGCTTGTTGAATGGCCAAAGTTGTAGCAGGCTTTTCTTGTGATTACTACTTTCACAAAAGCAAGTAGAAGAAATATCTAATAGAAGTACAATAGCTTCCACATACTTACTTAACCAATAAGTAGAGGTAACATGGTGAGTACCATAGATAGATAAAATAGGTAAAATAGAATAAAATAAGTACATAAGTACATTGCGCTCCATAAATACCATACAAATAAGATAGTACCTAGACCTCGATAGTAGATACGTAAGATTAGAATGATATGTATGTATGTTGTTGTATGGTAAGTAAGTAGGTGTACTCAGAAAAGTTCAAACTTCAAACTGGTTCAAACCATCTCAATTTTCATCTATTGTATTGACTCTGTGAAAAACCACGATGGAATTAAATACAGAAACATTTAAAATCTCTCTCACCGAAGGAATTGGTACAAAATCAAGTCGCTTTCTCCTTCATTTCCGGGACGACACCTGTAACTCGCTTACTTCGGACAACAACACACAACAACATCATTCATCTATGCCTAAGCATTTAATGACGAGGAAAAAGAACTTATTTATTGTGGGTGGTAAATCAGCAAGCAGCATGAGACGACTGATCTTCCAATATATGCTTTTGGCGCTCCTTTCAGCGCAAAAAAATACTGCTACTGCGGCAGAACTGTCGGCGGCACCATCTAAATCTAAATCTGACAGCACTGGCATCCTTAAGCGAGCACTTAAAGCCGACACTGTCGAATTACGTTCAGGCAGCGACATAGTTGCATGGTTTGATGAAGTGCTAAAAATTCCAAAGTGTAGTTTAGAAGGTTCATCGTGTGATACAGGAGATCTCGTTAGTGGCCGTGGAAAAATCGATCCGGAGCCCAACTATCCTAATACATTATATGGCACAGATTGCACTGATGGAACAAGTGGTGGAGCATCTGATGAATCTGTCGATAGGATTATTATTAGCTCTGAATCGGGAGGATATATGACGGCATCGGAGAGTGCACTTATAACCGCGATTGTATGGTGCTGGGCAGATGACTACGCAAACGACTATGTTTATTTTTACTATGCAAGTGATGCTTCAAATCCTGTATGGAATCTGATAGGACCACGACAACAGTGTCCAGGTGGGGGGCAACAAAATTTGACAGCGTCCTATACATTGCCCCAAGGAGAAATTCAAGCTGTGCGAGTTAGTATTCGACACATAGAAGACAGTTCCGCAAACACTGATGGGAGTTGTGGTCTTGGGCCTTTTGATGACAATGATGATGTTGCATTTACAGTTGCTGCATTTCCTCAAACGACAGCTACGCCTGATCCAATGCCAACATCGCCTTCACCTCCTGTCTCCCCTCCAACACCAATCCCAACGAGAGCACAAACACAAACATTATCTCCAACAGAGTCACCTTTTGTGCTGTTCAGCTACGGAGAATCACTTGTCACTGATCCAAATCTTTCTATTCAGATCAGCGACGGATTGACTGCCAAACGCATTGCTCAAGCTGGAACAAAGGTTACCTTCGCCAGCGGTGGTCAATCTAGCCGTACCTACCACAGGTATATGGATGCAGCTGGTGTTACGACGCTTCCCGACGGTGGGTATGTCTACGTGTCTAACAGCGAGGATTATAATGGAAAAGCAGGAGTGTTCGGGCTCTATTTCAACAAAGACGGAGAAATAATAGATTACAAAGCCCTCTTAACGGGAACCACATGGAACTGCGGGGGTGGTTTGAGCCCATGGCAGACGTGGATATCTTGTGAGGAAACCAGTATTGGTCAGTGTTGGCAAGTAGAACCAAATCCTGCAAGTCCTAATCACAACTCACCAAATATAACGCTCCTTGGTGGCGATGGAGGCAACTATGAGTCTGTCGCTGTCGACAACAGAAACCCCCAAAAACCAACCTTCTTCACTACTGAGGATAATAGCTACGGGGAGCTTCGTCGCTTCGAGGCAGATGGTAATGGTTGGGATGCGTTGCATTCAGGCGGACAAACCACCTACCTCCAGTTTCTCGACGGGAACAGGTTCCAGTGGACTACTAGTCTCAGCGCTGGAAAGAACTCAGCTGCGAATTATTATCCTAACGTGGAGGGAATCGCATACCACAACTCAACTCTTTACTTCGTGTCCAAAGTTACTAGAAGACTTTACATTCTTGCCCTTAATGATATGACATACACCTCAGAGAGGGTTGGATCAAGTTGGGTCGGCCAAGGTTCCTTCAACTCTCAGCCAGATCAGATTATCGAAAATGATTTGGACATACGCGAGTTCATCTACTTCACCGAAGACGGTGGCAATTCACCTGGAGTTCATGTTCGCGATAGAGAAGGCAAATACTACACAATGGTCCGAGCTATCCCAGGTGGAAAATTTTCAGGCGATGAAACTGTCGGAATCGCATTTAGCCCTGACAGGAAAAAATTTTACTTTGGCTTTCAAGATGCAGGTGTATTGATGGAGGTCACTCGTAACGATGGTCGAGAATTTAATTGAGTTTAAGCTGTTGCAGGTAGAGTAGGAAGGCGTAAATGACATTATTTGTGACATGCCTAATATATTGTTATGGGTAAGAGTGAGAATGACTCAGTAGCTAAGATGGCCATATCAATATGAAGACAACACTGCCGCTACGATGGCTCTTCTTCCACTAATCAACTCTTCCGCAGAGAAACTTTTATGGTCCTGCTATAACATTATGCATAAAATCAGATAGCGATCAGTCAATCTGATACGACGCATCTACCTAAGACATACTTAAATTTTACTCCTTTTCGGTCAAATCAATCGCAACGACCCTCGCATATTTTCTTCATTGATCAAATGTTCTTCAATATGGGCGGCTGCACAAAGCACAACGAGTTCTCAGTTTGAAGGAGCTGATGTTGACATCGAAAGTTCGTAAGTTTGTCGTTCAAATGACTCAGTCAAGCAGCTTTTCACTGATAAGAAGTGCAACTGCAACTTCACCTAAATTCATGGATACTATTGCAACGAAAGTTTTCCATCAAGGCAACTACACACTTTATCATTGCCTCGGAGGCCATGGCGACAGTTCATGTTTGTTAGCAGATTCAAACATTGCTGTAATAAGCTCGTTTGACCTAGTATTTGTGCAATCGGTAGCTTGATAGAGAACTAAACGGCTTTTTTAGATTATCCTACAAGTCCGAAAGGGTAGAAAAGTTGCCCATTGAAAGATGGAGACACCAGCCGGTTCAAATAAGAAGCAATGGGGATGCTCACGGCAATCTTGTAGGTGTTTCACGTTATGACAACACCGGTGGAGGTAGGTACGAGAAGGGGGATGTATACATAAGCAGGGGACAAAGCCAAAGGATGAGAAGGCATGGTGATGAGAGGCAGAGTGCCCCCGTCGGAAACATAATCGTCTTGGAATCATTCAGTGAAAGGATCTGTAATTCAGTTGGTCCACTGCCACTGTGCGTTCTCCATCACGATTATCTTCTCCCTGGTTCAGTAAGTATGTAGGTGCAATAGATATGTCTTTTGAGGTGTTTGTTTTGAAGTGGGGTCGTAAAAAAATTAAACTCGCCGAGATTTTGCGGTGCTTTTTCTCTTGAGAAAGAAAGCTCGCATTTTCATTTGAAAGAGAAGAAAGAGAACATTTGAATCTGGCCAAAAAATGAAACACAGCTGGCGAGGCTCAAGTGTCAAAAAGGCACAACAGGTAATATCATAGTGGTAGTGGTGAGGTTGAGGTGAGTAAAGGAGTAGTATTATGATGTAGCAGCGCTTTATATCATCATCTGCTAACTCTTGATCTTGTTGGAATGGCTGATCCACCATCGTCCTCATCTCCCCTTCCGAAAATCAGAGCATCACGGACGAACCTTTGACCTCTCAAAACTGTCCTCTTGCTGCTGCATATACAAGTAATAACCATGGTGCTACAGCTGAGAATCACGCAATCTGACAGCAACGACGTTACTGGCCGTGGCGACGACAGCAGCAAAGGAGGCGGAGAACTAAGGCATGCAAATAAGAATGCGTACAAGAAATGGGCTCCTCGGCCACGCATCACAACTGCGCTTGCAATTGCAACATTGCTAGGCTTCTTTTCTTTCTCTACAAAATTGAAGGAAGTTACTTTCTCTACAAAGGTGAAGGACGTTGCATTCAAGGTGAAGGAAGTTGCAGAAGAAGGACAAAAACCTAGCGAAGGCAAAGAACGGTCGTCATTATCATTTGCAGTGGCAAATGCACCAATCGGTTCCTTAGGTCCTAAGAAGACGGGTCGTCTTCACCACCGGTACTACGATAGTCTATTCTATGCAGCTATGCAATTTGGACGTAAGGCAAAAAATGTCATTGAAGTAGGCTGCGGTTATGATCCTTTCGTTCAACATATGACTTGGATTCCTGAAAAGATTTGTGTGGCACCATACTTCACTTCATACGGAGCAAAGAGCAAAAAAGGTGTTGGTGCGGAAATTGAAAAAGTGACTGCTGACTTCATGGACTTTGAACTTCCCAACGATGACGCGTTTGATTTACTAATATGCAGTCAGGTCATCGAACATGTCAAGAATCCGAAGAAGTTCATGCAAAAGTTGATCCGATCTGCCAGGATTGCAATCATATCCGTACCCTACCAATGGAAACCTTGTGTCGGGAAGTGTGGTCACAAGAGTCACGAGATATCATACAAACAAACATTAGAATGGAGTTATCCTTACGTTCCAATTGTCAGTACGATTGTTAAAGAAAAGAGTGATCATTCACGTATTGTCCTTGTGTTCGAACGAGATGATGATGATGATGATGATGACGACGATGCATAGGTAGGAGTTTATTTTTGGTGTTGTGGTGTTCTTGATGAAGATGCGATGATGATCATCGAACTGAACCCAGAGAAAGACAGTAGAAATAATGATAAAATTAGTTAAAACATTTGTACCACTACCACCCCGTTTTCTCTACAGCCATCATGACTTACTGATCTGCGCCGAACACAAACAGATTGATTGAGTGTGAAAGCCGTAAAGCCAGTCAGCTGTAAATGCTTCTCAGTCTGGACTTTGTAATGGAGATGTCCTTAATCCACAATCCTAAGCATCTGTTACCTCTTGTTCCGCGATTCTTAGGCTCGATGGCAACGTTACTGATCTCATTCCCTTCGGCGTTCACGTGCGACAGCTGCAATCAAGAACAAAGGTTTATTTGGCGGAGAATTTAATCCACAGGATCTGTTTCATCTTGTGCACACAGATGAACTGCTGTGAGGATCTATCGCAATGCTAATAGAACATCATCGGGTAGAGCAAGGAGCTAACGAACATAAAAGTGCACCAGTGTAGGACGTGAAACCAGCATGATAAGAAAGGGAGAAAAGAAACATTCTCCTCTTTATCGTGCAGGTTGCAAAAGAGCGAGTAGATACACAAGGAGCATGATCTAACTATTTATTATGTCGTCTGTGTAGTTATTCTATCATCCTTCTTCTTAAACATCTTGTTAATATTTTCTTTCACCAAAAATCATCGACCAACAGGCATTTAAAATCGCATAGGCCTCTTCCTTCCAGTATACTTCGTATCCTTCCTCGTATCCTTCCCCTTCTTCCTTTGTGTTTCCTTCTTATGCAAAATCCATTCTTTCGTTTTTCCACCCCCCTTCTTTTTCTTGGGAGGGCCACGTGCTTTATTACCAGCAGAATTCTTTCTTGGATCCTCATCTGCCACACGTACACCACTGCCACCCCGAGCTTCACTGAGGAGTGCTCCCTCCACACCTGTTAATCCCTGTGGTGCCTTATAACTCCTTTCGAATGACAATACCAAATAATGCTTTTTGGCTTTTGTCGAGTTTGGATAATCAACTACAATCCCCCCCGCGAATCCAACCTTGGCAGCACACTCACTTATCAAAATGGCATGTTCCGACGTTTCAGGATAGAATTGCAATACGGCACGTGCTCCCCTTCGCAGTACTTGATACAACGATGAGAAGAAGCGCGTTAACCGTTTCTTTGGAATTTGTTCCTTAGTGTTGGAATAGCAGAGCCATTGAAGTGCCGAGATGGAGATGCATGCGTCGAAGGATGCGGGGCGGAAGGGAAGGCCGGTGCCCATGTCGTGATGGAGTAAGTCACCTTGGGAAGGTTCTTCTTTTTTCAACCTCTTCTTTTTGCGGCTGCCCTCGTTGAAGTTGTTGTAGTCGTTGCTGCTACTTTCATCATCGTCATCATTCATATCATTGTCACTATCATCATCATCACTACTATCGTCTGCACCCATCGCCACCTCCCTCTTCCGTTCAATCCTCTCATTCGCCATATTCAACATATCCCTACTAACATCGCACCCCACCCAAACATGACCATGCTCTTCTAAAACCTGCCCACTCAATCCACTACCACATCCCACATCTAGTATAAATGATGGTCGGTTGGGGGGTAACTTGAGTAGTTCGATGGCACGTTCGGTAATTTCACGCTGGATTCCTACCATGCGGGAGCTAGAATCGTATTTGCGTGCCTCTTTGGCGTTGTAGAAGAGGGAGGCGTGACCGGTTAGTTCGGGGCGGGACATGGTGATGACTATGGCTTTTTTCGTTACTTTTTGTATTCGTGAGGTTCGTAGCATGCAGATTTCATCGATGGTTTTGGTTTTATGAGGTTTTATGTAGCAGAGATTTTTGGCTGAAATTCGTGGCTCCGGGGGCCCTGGGGTGATTACGACAATATTTACATGAGGGGCTAACCCAGGTTGGCTACATTTCTCGCTTTTCAGGAAAAACGGAAGCCAAGCTAAGCGCGAAGCCACTCTACTGAAGGCAGGAGGCTTGCAGGAGGTATCGCTCTCTTAACGTTGGATTGTCAGCTGCCATAATATTATTATCACAAGAGAATCATCCCCACAGAAGGCTGCCACTACCATGTCTTCTTCCAAGCGACCAGGTACCGTTGACTATTCCAAGTGGGACCACTTTGAGTGCTCCTCCGATGAGGAGGAAGAGGATTTTGAAGCCGGCGGAAGCAACCACTATCACAATGATGAAGAGGAGGAATATGACGACGATTCCGAAGAGGAGAGTGAAGAAGAAGAAGAAGTCGAAAGTTCTTCTGAAGAGGAAGAAGAATTGTTGAGCTCGGATAATTATGACAATAGGCGAATCGTCGCTCCTCGTCGTGATGCCATCACCTCCCGTGCCCCCGTCTATCAGCGGCGCACGGCACCTGCGGCAGCACCACCCTCTTTTCTCCCAATGGCGGCATCATTACCCTCACTAGCTGAACTGCAACGAGCATGGAACACAGACCTTACCACCATCGATCGCCCATGCTCCAATTGCTTCGCACCCAATGCGCAATACCGCTGTTCACGATGTCAACTGGTACGATACTGCAATGTCTTTTGTCAAAGTACGTATCACCCCATTCATAAATTGGAATGCATTGATGCTGGACAGCATCAGAAGTATTGGGGAATGTTTGAAACTGTGAAGAAAAAGAGTGGGGAGGAGAAGGAGGGCGAAGTACCAGCAGTGAATGATTTTGTGGCATTGAGGGCACGAAGGAGCTCGAAGAGGCGTGAGTGCATCTCTTGGATTTAGCCAATCATATTGAGTATTCTGTCATGTGCCTCTCGAAACATTAACTGTATCTCTTTCCTCTTGCTCTCTCTCTCTCTCTCTCTCTCTCTCTACACACACACACACACACACACATCTTTAACAGGCCGTGCCCTTCAAAGGGCAGCTGCAGCCGCTGCTGTAGAAAGAGCGAGGAGAGCACGCATGACACACGGTGTAGCAGCTAAGGGAGGGGGGAAAGGAAAGGGAGCCGAAGAACGTGAAGAAGAGTGTTCTATTTGTCAGTCTGAATTCACTGTTCGGGGTGATGGAGGTGAGTGCTTTGTGATTACAGAAAATTAGGATGGAGGATTGTCCCACAATATTTGCGCTTTATAACTGACAATTGTTACATGATTATTGCACTCGTACATCATCAACACAGGAGTGGCATTCTGTTGTCCTACATCTCACTACATGTGCAATGAGTGCTCTGGCGTTTTTGTGAATTCGGTTATGAACGACTTGGATACCTCCTTTCCTCCGAAGTGCCCCATGTGTAAGGCACTATTCAGCCAGGATCTGTTCGTTCGTCAGCTCACTTCCTCGCAGCAAAATAGCTTCAAAACTCACGTTGCTCGTACTGCTTTGAAGGAGGGTGAGGATCTCCTTGAGTGCAAGGAATGTGGCCTCTTTGAGGTTGTATTGGATGATCCAGTCCTTTGGTGGTGCCCGCATTGTCACTGTGGAGCATGTCGTGTGTGCAACAAAGACTTGCCCACGGGTGCGAGGAAGTACGATATTGATAAATCCCCGCACAACAAGTGTGCTCAACTTCGTGAACCAAAGAGGTTGATCAGCAAGCTATTGAGGAGGGGAGCAAGATGCGTTGCCCAGGCTGTCAGCTCGCTGGAAGGAAGGACGATGCCTGCACGCACATGACTTGCACTAAGTGTAGCACTGAATGGTGTTACGTCTGTGGTCTCGACGTAGAGTCTTGCGATAAGGAGGCACCTCGGGTAGGAGGGCGTGTGAATGATATCTATTTGCACAATAGGGACTGGGAGATGAATGAAAAGCGCTGTCCGATGTATCTTACGCAGATCCTCGAGGTCGATCTCCACTGGCTTGGGGAGAATTGGGAAGAAAATGCTACCAACGAAGACTTTGAGGATGACGAAAAATGCCTCGATTATCTCCATAGATTCCGCACTATCAAACTCCTGCAACAAGTTTTGAAGAAAATCGGAAAGAGTGCGTTTATCAGCACATTTGTTGAGTTCGATGGCATCAGAAATTGTGGGTACACTTATTCTGAAGTTGTCTCGACTTGCACTGATCAGCTGATTGACAGGAGGGAATTTCTTGAAAACCGCGGAATCAGAGTGGATGATGACACTAATGGTGGTATGGCTTTTGAGGAAGTGGCTCAAGGTGCCGCACTTGATGAGAACGTGAACACAGATGCTCTCCTAATCGATAATATCGATGCTTTTGAACAACGTCTTGTTGATGAAGCCGTTCAACGTTCCGAGGAAACTGCAGCTGAAGACGATCAGCTCCGCCAGGCATTGGCAACATCAGCCGAAGAACTGGACTCTAATCCGTGATGGTATTCTAAGAGAGAGAAAGAAGATATTCTCTATCGAAACTTTTGTACGTTAGCTGGATTATTTACATGAAAAAGGTCTGCGTAGCATTTTTTCCCTCCACAACTGTTGTCGTGTTCTTTGGCATTGGCCAACACTCCCACGACGACCCACGCTGTTCTGCATTCTGACTCCTATATGTGTTTGCAAGTCTACCGAATTTCCCAACGTGATTACACTCCTCGCATAGTTTACGTGCAACTTCGTTCCCACAACCGATTTTGCCGCCCCTAGAACACGTTTCAAAATCCCATGCCTTCGTTGAAATAATCAAGTCATACACCGCGAGCATCCCTGAATCAATGAGTTTTTGTTCTTTTAGTAGGTCGTCAATCTTAACAAATCCATTATCAAGTCGTAAATAACTCATCGCTTGTCGCACCGTTTCCGTTTCGTTGCGCTCCTGTTCCTGCACAATAATCCTACTGCCTTCCCACATTTTAGCTGTATCTTCATTTAGGCTGCTGAGTAGGAGAAATTTGTGCTTGGCTACCTTTTTCTTATGGTATCTCATTTTCTTCACCATGGCATGTTTTGCATCTGCAACAACCCTTGCACATTTCATGAAATCCATTCCTTTTCTCTCCGCTCTCCAGTGAATTGCGCTAAAATTATCATCGGTCATGTTTGCCCTTTGCAAAAATTCATCAACAAATTGTATGTGTTTTGGGTGGAATGGCAAAGGCACCTTGCTCATCTCGTTCCTGTTCACATTCACCCCCAACAACTTGCATAATTTTTTAAAGTGGCTAGCATGTCGAAAGTAATTTTCCACGTTCAACACGAAGTTCCCTTTACTTTCACGTAGGATCTGGTGAAATTTATCCTCGCTTATCTCGCCGGGTGGCAATGACTCAATAGAGCATTTTTTGTCCTTTAATACATGTGTCATGCAAAGTTTGACGACCCCGCCACCTTCAGCGTCCAAATGTCCCTGATAATCATCATATGTCGCAAGCGTAGGAAATTTCCCATCGATAGATTTCTTATACTTTGACATGTCAAACACTTCACTAATAGGGACCTCAAACTCACTTGTCATGTTACTGACAATATTGTGGTGTTTGGACTTTCCGCACGATCCTATTCTTCCGCCTGTCATACAGGGCTCTACAAGCGTTGCACCGAGTATTTCTGCCAAGTGAAGTAGTTCAAGGAGTGAATACGTCCAACCGCCGATGCCTTCGGCGTATGTTTCGACATCGATCCAAATTCTTGGTCTTTTTGAGCGTGTGAGTTCGTTGTTTCCATAGATCCAAATTGTTGGTGTTTTTGTGAGTTCTTTGTATTTGTGATAATATAAACTCATGGTACCAAACAGGAGGAGTGAAAGGAAGAGAGCCGGAACGATTTGTGTGATGAGTGGAAGTGGAAGAGATGATGACATTAGTTTCCTCCTTCTGGTGTGGGAAGGTGAGTCTTGGTGTTTAGATAACTGTGACACATCTTGCAATAAAAAACCACCTACTGGTCGTCCATGGCGACGAAGGCGTAGTGGAGAGAGTGACGCGACGTCGTGGAACCTCATGGTGATGAATTTGTGGTAGATGATGATGATGTAGCATCATGAAGTATTTGAACTCTCCGAACACTACGCTGAGCGGAGTTGTACGACCATCATGTTGTTGTATTGGCTTCTTTAGTTTGTAGAATAGCTTGGGTTACGTCAGCCAACGTAGTCAGCTCGTAATGCTTTGTATGATTCCTACTGTAGAATCGCGTTTTCTGTTCCACCGTCAAAATACTTTCTCTCATTTCAGCCATTACTTTCTTGCGTCTGAACGACGACGGACTGACTGGATGAAAAATGGAAACTGAAAAACTATCAAGAGAGTACTACTACAATAAGTACCACCAAAGGCAACTATGTACCATATCAACTATCTCGCTCTACTCCAAGCGCTTCTTATTCGCAGTAGACGATGACAACAAGAATACCCTGCACCAGATGGCCGGGGGCCGTGAGATGTGCTCACAGTAGCAGCAGCAGCAGCAAGAAAGTAGATCGCCTTGTAGTGGGACAAATTCGAGTTTTAACGCCGTCAATATCTGCGGCTGTGAAGACGCCGCTGCACTTCCCTATGCGTCGATTCTTCACCCCTCCTATTGCGAATAATAATTATTCAAAAATACTTTCTGACGAGCTTCTTGCGGCGCATTCTTTCAGTTCGACTGCTGGTGATGCCGCTACTTCCAAAAGAGATGACATAAATCAGGTATGTATTAGTTTATGCTCTGATGGCGGCCATTAGTCCTCTCGCACTCTATCTCCTCACCATTGCCAAATCTCTCCTTCCCAACCCGCAGCAAATTATTTCACACGCTGAATCTGGAGACATCTCAGTGGCCGAAAACCTCTTAACTCAAATGCACGCCGATGCAATCTCCCAAAACGACAGTGAACGATTTGCAGATATTGACAGCTATACGGCAGTTTTGAATGGATTAATAGATCAACAAACACACTTAATGTCTACCATCACTCAGGAGAGAAATGAAATCGAATCGGATTTAAATGCCGCTATGCCCAATCAACTTAGTTCCGAATTTAATGAAAGGGGGACAGCGAAAGTGATGACATTGGCAGGAAAGGCAAATGAAGTTCTTATTCAGATGGAGGATATTTCGGGTGTTTCCGATCGATATTCGTCCATGAGGGGGAATGTTGCATATGAGTTGAGGAATGCAAGTCTACAGCCTACATCCCATCATTATGATTTGGCAATAATCGCCTTTGCCAATGCCGCTACCGTGGCTAGGGATACTAATTACTCTTCACCCGCTATCAATAACGCACCTTATGTTGCACAAAGGTGGCTGCAACGTATGGAAACACTTGCTTTTGATCTTTATTCGGGAGTCGCTCCAAGTGTGGACAGTTATTATCATGTTATGGATGCATATGCTTCCATTGGCAATGGTGCTGTGGCTATCCCGGCCAACAAAAATAGGGCACCAATCCTTGCACAAGCCGTATTCGACAAATTAAAGCAAAACACCAATCTCATCCCGACCGCCCGAGAACACCGGTTGCTTATACGAGCCTGGAGCAACAGCACTTGTAAAGAGGCGGCATATAAGGCGACAGGACTGTGGATGAACATGCTTCGATTATTCAGGGGTGGGGATGAAGATATGGAACCGAGATTGGAGGATGGGAAGATGGTATTGGAATCCTGGTCGAGAGCGACGTGAGTATTAATTTCATTTCATTCCATACACTTATTTGATTGTGTCAAATGAGAATTTGCCTAAAATTTCTGGCTCACCCTCATTACATATTCAACCACAGCAATAAACATTCAGCACGCCGCGCTCAGACTGTCTTGAACGCTATGGAAAAGCTGGTCACACACAAAAAGACCGAGGTTCGTCCTGATTTGGACTGTTACAAGTATGTATTGATTAGCATGTCTCGATCCAAGGTGCCAGATGTGGGGGCTAACGTAATGGACTTATTCAATACCATGGAAGAGGATCGTATTTTCCCCGACACGGCATGCTTTGACGCAGCAATTGAGACGTTCAAAAATTGTTCCAGGCGTGTTAAGCCGGAAGAGGCAGAGACTTATGCTAATGCAGCAGAGACGATGCTCAAGAGAATGGAAAGAGAGCATGATCGATCGAGCGTCTCTTCAGTTTTGCCGTCATCCACTACGTATACCAATGTTATTCAGGCATTAGCTGTAAGGAAGACAATCAAGGCAGCGATTACGGCAGATGGGTTGTTGAAAAAATTGGAGGAGAAATATGCTGAGGGAAATGAACCAATGAAACCAACAAGGGACAGTTACGTCGGTGTCATTCACGCAT
Organism: Skeletonema potamos; assembly: GCA_036940105.1. Taxonomy (NCBI): domain Eukaryota; phylum Bacillariophyta; class Thalassiosirophyceae; order Thalassiosirales; family Thalassiosiraceae; genus Skeletonema; species Skeletonema potamos. The sequence continues at coordinate 21,957 of JALLBJ010000240.1, forward strand.
ATGGCAATAGTGGCGCAGAATCTAGTTTCATTCACGCCAATGAAGTTTTCCAACGAATGATCACACAACACACCAATGGGAACGAGGCCGTTAAACCAGATGTGTGCGCCTACCATGCCTTGATCAGAGTCTGTTCGAGAGCAGCGATAAATACCTCATCACTTGAGCAGCAACGACAAGCCTTGGTTCTGGCGATTGCCACCATTCAGGATATGAAGAAATCAGATTTGAACCGACCCAATTGCAAAACGTACCTGTTGCTACTTCAATGCTGCACTCAGCTCTTGCCCTCTGGTGCCGAACGTGCGAAGGCTCTACGCTCTATATTCCGGAGCTGTTGCAAGGATGGTTTGGTCGATCGACAGGTATTGAACGAGTTTCAATCATCAGTGTCGACAGATATGTATCACAATGAAGTTGTCCACTCCGCACATGAATACAATGGTGTGAAGGCCCTGCCCGAATCGTGGACGCGCAACCTTGGATATCGCGTGAGAACGCAGACGGAGGACGGAGTGAGTAAGAGGAATCCCATCATCTCAGTAACTGGTGAGGTGATTGCATCTACTGCGTATAATGATCATCGGATGAGGAGGCGATGGTCGAAGGTGAATAAAAAGCTTCTGCAGGGTGGAAGGGTGTAAAACATTTTTTGATGTCTGCGAACAACACTCCCCCCCCCCCCGCCCCCCTTCCTTGACATACTTTTCAACCGTTCCAGCACCTCAGCTGTAATATTATTGACGGTCGTAGCACTATCATTTTTTTGTTTCAACGCTGTATCCCATGTCGTTTGAACACTTTTGTGGAAACCCCACGAAAGAAGGGGGAAGGTATCAGTTTGCTAAGTATCAAGAAGTATGCAAAGAATCATTATCATTCTTCCCTAATCGATTATTATAATCAAGTACTAAGGCATAGTGAAATGAGCCCCCTGTGCTATCATGCAAGAGTCCATAATTTGCAAGCATGTTTAAATGCATCGAAGTAAGAACAATACTGCATGGTACATGATATTGCTGTGAACTCTCTTTCATTTTCGTCAACTTCATTTGCTTTATGTTTAAATGCATCGAAGTTAGAACAATACTGCATGGTACATGATATTGCTGTGAACTCTCTTTCATTTTCGGCAACTTCATTTGCTTTCGTAATCTTCTAAAAAACCAAGCCACTTGGTTGAAACGGTCTTGGGACCAGCCTAAACCGCCTTTGTTGGTGTTTCCTCTCCGTAATATCCAGTGGCAGTGGGGCAGTGTAGAAAGCACGCGCTTCTACCTCTCCAAGACAGAATCGGACAGCTCTGCTGACGTCCGAAGTTTGCTTGACGCCAGAGACGAAAGGGAAGTATGAAGTTTTTTTTCTGGAGCCTAGCTGCTGAATACTACGGAAACCCGCCGCCTATGGATTTCATAGCAGATTCTTTTGTCATGGGATACATTACCCCAAGGATCCTGAGACGTAGCCAATTTTTCAATTCTTGGTCACGCAATCGCAGGTTCAGGTTCTATGTACAATATTCTACCTGAGCACACCTGGCCAAAGCACCATCAAACTGATTCACATATGATGTCACAAGCGCCTTCTGCAGATATTTTGTGTCCTCCTTGGCTTGTTCACTCATCCACAAGTGTTCAATGAACTCTGTCGCCCTCTGTGATATTTCCTGACATGCCTCATCGTGTTCATTCGCCCACTTGATCATTTGAAGTAGATTGGAGTAATCATTTGCCAAAGGGATGTAATGAACAAATGGCACTAGTAGATCCTCCATCGCCCATGTTGTAACCGTCGGTCGAGACATGAAAACTACCGAGTTGCTGTACAGCATCCATTTCAACCCGGTTGCAACATCATTTCCTTCGACACTCAGTAGATATTTGTACTGGTTCATATCAGATAATGACTCTCTACCTTCTTCTGCTTCACCCCCTTTTCTCGAGTAGTATCGTTCAATATACTCATGTTGAAACTCACTTTTCATCTGAACAACGTTGTTAAAACCAATATCAATTTTGTCATCATTGTGATGCACCCACTGTGCCAAGAAGGCAAGACGACGACCGGCATCCCCAGCACGATTCCCCGTTGTGCTACCACGCCAAAACAGCTTGGGTACCTTTTCAGTCCATGGAACCCCTCCCTTCTCACCATGAACAACTTCATTGTAGTACCGATCTAATTCATCATAATGACGATTCTTGTTCAATAGCCACAATGGTGGCTTAGGGAGATGAGATAAGATTGATGGACGTGCTTTAGATATGATCGGTAGCTGACTTCCCAACTTTGTTAACCTATCTCCAAAGTGTACTAACCAGCGTGCATCATCACGACGTGATGCTTCTGTTGTATTGATGAACGAATAGGCATCTTTGCAGTATGTTATTCCAATACTGTTTGGAACATTCTCTCCACTATCCATGCACTGTTTGATGGCACGGGTAGTTAGAAGACGGTCTTGATCAACAATGTTGCTCTGATTGTGTTCCTCCGTTACGAGAATACAGTCTGGGACACTCAAATCTGTTTTATTGAACCAGTCTCCCATGTAATACCGAAGTCTCTCTCGGACGGTTGGAAAGGAATAGTTGTCTACTCTGACTGATGATGCATCTTTCGGTGAGGAGGCAACAACGTTGAATTGCCCTACGCCAAGAGAACCGACTGGTGCATTTGCGACTCCATATGATAATGGCGACCGTTCTCGCCTTCGCTAGGTTTTTGTCCTTCTTGTGCAACTTCCATCATCTTCGCAGAGAAATAAAAGAAGACTAGTAATGTTGCAACAATTGCAAGCACAGATGTGATGCAAGTTTTCGCATTCTTCCTTGCATGCCTTTTTAATTCTTCTCCTTTTATGCTACTGTCGTTGCCAAAGCCAGTAACGGTAACGGTGCTGGCCGATGGCATGCTTCTCTGTTTTAGCACCAACATAAGCAATAGGACGATATTGAAGAGGTTCGAGGTTCGTCTGTGAAGGATCCGAAGGGGACAAGGACGAGGCCGATAACGATGATGATGAGGACGACGGTGCACTTCACCACACAGAGAGCGAGAGAGGAGGGCTATTTTGTCGCTCATCTGAGGCCCGTTCCGAGGTGTGAAAATTGCTGTATCGGTGNACAAACAAACATTAGAATGGAGTTATCCTTACGTTCCAATTGTCAGTACGATTGTGGAAGAAAGGGAAGATAGTACTAATAATAGACGTATAGTCCTTGTGTTCGAACGAGATGATGATGACGCGTAGGTAGGAGTTTATTTTTCGTGTTAATGTTCTCGATGAAGAAGAAGATGTGATGATCGACCCCAGAGAAGGAAAGTAGAAATAATAAAAAAAGTAGTTCACGTTCTTAGCACCATTTTCTCGACAGCCATCTGACTTACTGGTCTGCGCCGAACGCAAACAGATTAACTGTCGGTCGTAACGTGTACAAAAAACCGTGAAGCCAATGCACTCTGATGTCTGATGTGTGCATCATAATATACCCAGTGCAGCCCAGAGTATTTCATCGTGCGTACACGATGTCTGCAGGCGGCAAATTACAGTGCAATGAGGCTCCACTACAGTGCTGCATTCTACCTCTTGATGATAGCGTCTAGAGAGGTAGCTTAAATGCAATTTTACCTCATTTCTCTTTGGTTAACTAGAGATAGAGAGAGTTTATGGCTTAGGTGTCTGGCAGGTGGAGAGGAGCAGCGATACGATGAGAAAGACCGAAGCGGACTTCGTTTTGAAAATGGGCTAATTAACGAAGGAACACAATTGGTAGCTTTTCAAACCAGAGCAGCTCCCGGCACCATCCACACTAACAGGATTAAGAGGTTGTTGTTGGCCCGAATTGCCTTCGAAGAACCGCTAGAAATCATCAGCAGCAAGATGATAGTCAGAGAGAAGAAGAGGTTGTTATGGAGGAGGAAGAAGAAGACAACCATCGTCCTGTTTCTCTCGTCTTTCGTCTTCCTTTCGATAATAGCTTGCAATATCGCATCGGCATGGCTGCACGTCAAGCCTTTAACATCACGTGTACATCATCGAAATTCAGTCCTCTCTGCAACATTACTCAAAGCATCCTCATCTCCAGCCTCCTCGTCTTCATATGAAACATGGGGCGATGGAAATTTAGTTGCAGAGACATTTACAGATCTATATTCAGCAGCATCCTCATCTCAAACAACAACGCAACCTGCCGATAATCACACGGAGCCATCAACAACAACGTCATCGTCAAAACACCATCTACCCGATTGGCTACTCAACCGAGCAGCCAAACCAGGCTTTATTCATCCCACTTTACTCCAACAACGTGCACTAGACACACTACTAGCGTCGGGTGAAGACGATGTCATACTACACGCTCAAACAGGCTCGGGTAAAACACTTGCCTATATGCTACCATTATTATCACGAATCGACGTGTCACGATCGGCTGTTCAGGCAATCGTGGTTGTACCAACCCGTGAATTGGGATTGCAGGTTGTTAGAGTGGCACGAAGATTGTGTGCGGGGAGTGTAGGGGGTACGTCTTCTGATGGTGACGATGAAGAGAATGATGATGATTCACCTGACCATACGATGGATTTATCGGATGACACTTCATCATCAACATCAACTACAGCAACAAACAAACGAAAGATAATGATCATGCCCCTCCTCCAAGGATCATCGAACACAAGACAACGCGCTTGGGCATGGTCAGAACCTCCCCACATTATCATCGGTACTCCCGACGAAGTAACCCAGATGGTAACACGGGGCGGTGTGCGTATCAACTCGGTAAAAATGGTAGTGGTCGATGAAGTTGATGCATGTTTGGGTAAGGGTGGGTTTGTTGCCGCATCTACGGGAGTGGGAGGGACGTTGCACGAATTGCTATCAAGACATTTGAGTCCGACGTATCAAGAAGTGGAGAAGTTGGCAACCAACATGGAGTTGAGTGATGGACGCACTGCGCGGTTATCGACTTCGTCTGATGGAAGTGGTGTGGATGGAAGTGGTGGTAGTCTTGCCAGTGACAACAACAGTAATGCTGGAATGAATTACGCCGACAAGTACCGGCAAACAATATTCGCATCGGCAACAATACCACAACACAATCATTTTATGCGACAATGTGTACAGAATGGTTGGACACTAAGAGAACCTATCCGTGTAAATGTTAGTCCGGGGGAGTTGGTCCCACCAACATTGAAGCATGTATATGTTGTGTGCAGGGATAAATCTACCAAGATGTCTGGATTACGTCGTTGGTTGAAAAAGGAGTTGGAAGCTGCTAATGGTGGTGATGCGAGAGGACCGACCAAGATATTAATCTTTTGTGATCCACGTAGACCATTGGATATGTTGGCAGATATACTAGCCAAGGATTTCACTGGAGTCGTTTGGAAAGAAGGGTATACACGTAAACAAGAGGAAGGCTGTGAGTCTGTGATTTCGGTGTTGAGGATGGAAGATTCTTTGGGAACACGTGCCGCTGCGATGGAGGGATTTCGTGGACCTGATGATAGGTCGGGCATTGCAAGGACTTATAGTAGCAGTAGAGGAAATGGCGGGGATGCAGATATCGTCGACGACAAGCTGAGAATCTTATTGTCTACAGATCTAGCAGCTCGTGGAATTGACATTCCAAACATTTCAGTCGTCATCAACTTTGACTTGCCTACTGATAACGAAAGTGACACCTACGTCCACAGAGGAGGACGGGCCGGACGATTGGGAAACAAGGGGAAAGTCATGTCCTTGATAACGGCAGATCAAGAGTTTGTGTTGGAGAGGCTAGCAAATAAATTGTCACTGGATTTACGATGCGTGGCTAGGCAAGATAAAAAGAAGCGAGTGTAGAATAGAACAGACTTTCACTCATCGAACATCCAGCATTCTGGAAGAAAAGTTTCTCTCCGCTGATATAGATTTTAATTCCTTCGTGAAAGGTCAAGATGATTGACCGTCATTAGCTGGCGCCATGTAGTATTGGGTCATGTTCATCTATTTAGCCTTCAAGTCCATCGGATGGTTTGACGAGGACGAGGACCTCGTTTCAATCTCGGCAGCGCTAAGTAGTTACTTCAAGGCATCATTTATAGCTAGTGTGTACCGATTCAGGAAGTAATAACCCTCTATTTGTCACCATTTGCGATTTACTCCATACTAATTTGGTGGAGGGCAATGGATCAGATGAGTTGTGATGTCCATCTGGAACCCTTATTTTAGTGACAGAGAGGTATCTACCATACCGGATGTCCCTCCGCGTCTTGTTCGCTCAGAACTTAGCCAGCTGCAGAACTTCAGAAGCCTCACAAAGTATTACCACATAGTCGTATAGTTAAATAAAATAAGTGTCTCACGCACTTGCTGACCAATCGGAATCTATCGGAATGCAGGGACCTTTTATTGCTGCCTGTTGCTCATAACATCATCATCTGGCGTCTGCTCAAATGGCCACCATTTTGCGCAGCGGCCCTCCTCTCCTTCATCATCATCTCAGCCGTCGCCTCCAACAATCACATCATTACTACTTGTCCTCCCATCAATCCATCATCCGGCACCTCAACACCAAGCACTATGACGTCGCCATCATAGGCGGAGGTCATAACGCCCTCGTCTCGGCATGCTATTTATCGAAATTCAACAAAAAGGTCGTAGTTCTCGAGAGGTCGCAAAAATTCGGAGGAGCGACGCAGAGTGTCTACGCATTTCAAGGCATAAACGCAAGGTTATCCAGATATTCCTACCTGGTCGCTCTTTTCCCTGATCGGATTAAAAGAGAGCTGGAATTGGAGTTCGAAACGCTTCGAAGGCGTGTTTCATGGTATGCACCTCATGAGGATGGGCGGGGGGTATTATTGAATAGATTTTTTGATGAAGAATCGAGAAGAAGTTTAGCGGAGTTTGCTGGTGAGAACGAGGTGGTCGCATGGGAAACATTTTATGAGAGGATAGGGAAAGTCGCTGAAATACTAGCGCCTACCTTGTTGGAACCTCTCAAGAGTGAAGATGAGGTTCGGTCTCTGATTGGGGAGGAAGCATGGAAAGATTTTGTAGAGCAACCTTTATCAGAAACTTTGGACAGTTACTTCACAAATGATTTGGTCAAGGGCGTCGTCCTGACTGATGGATTGATTGGCACTTTTGCGGCTGCTGACGATAAACTTGCAAATATCTGCTTCCTGTACCATTTAATTGGGAATGGCTGTGGTGAGTGGCGCGTACCAACGGGAGGTATGGGTGCCTTGGTCGATGCACTTATCGGGAGGGCAGAGGCATTGGGAGCCAAGTTGAAAGCAGATAGTGAGGTGATTAGTGTGGATGTTTCAGATACGGGCATTTCACTCACCACGTCTGCTGGGGAGGAAATCAGTGCTGAGTTGCTTCTTTCGGGTGCTGCACCTGCTGTGTTGGAGAAGTTGACGGGCATTCCTTCGGCGATACCATTGCGTGATGGATCACAGATCAAGATGAATATGGTACTGAAGCGTCTGCCAAAGTTAAAGAGTGGGATTGACCCCAATTTAGCATTTGCAGGAACTTTTCATATTAGCGAGGGATATGACCAGTTGGAAAGGGCATATGCTGAAGCAATATGTGGCAAGATCCCAAGAGAGATCCCAGCAGAAATCTACTGTCATACCTTGACCGACCCTTCGATTCTTGATGACTCCATGATAGAGGCTGGGAATCATACCTTGACACTGTTTGCATTACATACACCTGCATTCCTCTTTGACGAGGACAGCAAACAAAGAAAGGAAATAGTAACGAAACGAATCTTGCACGGGCTCAACCAGCATTTAGTTGAGCCTATTGAAACGTTGATCCTCAAAGATCTCAATGGAAAACTCTGCTTGGAAGTCAAGACCCCTCAAGATTTGGAGAAGGAGATTGGTTTGCCCCGTGGCAATATTTTTCACGGGAATTTGTCTTGGCCATGGAAGAACGGAGAGGAACAAAGAAGGTGGGGAGTGGAAACTGCTCATGATAGGGTGTTTATTGCTGGGGCTGGGTCATTGCGAGGAGGAGGTGTTAGCGGTATTGGTGGGCATAATGCTGCGATGGCGGCACTAGAACGGTTGAGGCGCTGGTCGTGAGCAAGCAATATGTATTTATACGTTCATTTGACAACTTGATAATAGAGTAGAATTAGTTTGACTTGCTCATGCTTCCAGCTTCATTATTCGCACATCTTTCACTACTGTATCGACAGATCTTTGCCCCATGTCTGATGCACACGCCACCCTTCTGAGCTCTATGCTTGCATCTTCGCTGCTATATTATTTGACCTGTGCACCATGCCTAACGCACACTACTCCTCTAGAGAGCATTAGGTGCGCAGGTGCTATTCTTAGTTTTTGCCAGGAGCTCTAATGTCTCATTGTGCGGCCTTTCATGAGAAATCTTGGCGTTCTGGCTGCTGCGTGGATACTCGGTCTAGAGATAACAATTCTACTGAAATCAATCTTGCTGAAGCTCGTGCGAAGAACTTCTTAAGTGCATTCTGTGCAGACATATTTCTCTGCCAAGCTTGGGCTATGTAAACTATATGTGTTAGATCACCATTTGTGAACCGCAGAGGATGAACTTGGTTGACCAACCTTGTCGATGGTGACTGCTTTTCGAGAAAAGTGTTACTTCATTTTCGTCACAAAATAGTGATAGTATTATAGAGTGTTTGATATTGATATTGATACCGCCGAAGTCTTTTTTGTCTTGGAATCTCCAAATCTTCTTCCTCGCATACTCGCTCTCCTCTCCGAGGAGACACTGCAACCACATTCTCTGTCTGCCTACCGAGACGAAGACGGAGATGAGCTTAGACTTAGAGTTAGAGTTAGAGCTTTGGCACTTTGTAGGGATAATGATCAAAATCAAAAAAGCACTTCACCTAATCTTCATTACAACATCCTCATGTCATGAATGGTTGCCTCGTGTGCCTCGTGCAGTAGAAAGGGCTGATGATGTGATTTCTTTACATTCTTCGGCATTATTTAATGATACATGCGTGACAAGCATGCATGGGGAGGAAGTAGTCTATTATGTAAGTAGTGTTTGAAGTAGCGCTACGCTGTTCGTGGTTCGTGGTTGAGAATGGAGAAAGAGAAATATAACAAAACGTGACGTCACCAATAATGACCCGGTCACAAAACCATGACCCACCCAGCAGCCATCACCATGCAGTACAATATGGCATTCATGAAGCAAGAAGAAATTAGCAGCCTATTATTTAGCTCGTTGAAAGGAGAACAAAACAGCAATTAACAATAACAACCACCATGCCGTCGTCCTCTACTCCACAGCGCCGCCCTCCTCCCAGCATCCCAAAGGCCTACGCAGCCACCCTCCTTCTCGGCGTGGCCATGTCACCTTTCGTAATCTCTACACAGGGCTCCCTTTCCTCATTCTTCCCCCCCAGCTCCTTTTTCTTACGTCGTTCGTTATCCTTCAATGATATCGAGAAGTATTCCACACTGCAAGATGTAAATGATGTCGATAAATCCATCGAGGCACGCGCCAAGGCCGAAGCAAGTGATGACAAATGCAACAACATGTTCCTCTATCTGCCCGATCTTCAGAAATTTGCTGATCACGGTCATGGAAGTCAAATCAACACGTACATAATTGCCGTATTGGCTGGGGCGTACCTCGATCGCAATGTCCTATTAGTCGAACCACCAAATGACAGGAGCACCTATGCTGGTGCATCCCAATTCGGTTGTCCAGTGGATGCATTCGAAGAAATTCATATGAAATCACCATCTTCATCCGATAGCTGGCAAATTAAAGAAAACTTTCCAGGAGGATTCTCGAGACTCATTGACCATCCAACATGGTCAAGTGGCGGGTGTCCGATGCCCTGTGCCGACACTTACAGCTACAATGATTGGGTCCGTGTTGCCCTTTCGCCCACTGCGATGAATGCACCAATCACATGCAAAGAGAGTAATGGACGGACAGTTAATGTTATTGCCACGGGTGGGGGAGGATTACGTAAATACTTTCGCTCTAAGACTGGTGATAGAGACCAATTTGTTTCAAGTGAGCGATGGGCGAAGAAATTGGGTGCTACGTCCGATGAGGCAAGGATATTCTCCACATTGTCTGGGAATGTAATGTGGGATTATGCGATGGGGTTAATGATCAAGGCGGGATTTTTAAGGCTGCAACCGTGGATTGCACGAGATGTGGAAATGTTCATCAAGTCATTTGATCTGTATCAAAGGATAGGGCCGAAAAATGAAGTTTATGATTCGATTCATGTCCGACGTGGTGACAAATTGATCATGGAGGCACTGTCCGAAGTACAAATGTATTGGAGGTTCAAGGGTCATTCGGACACGGCGAATTTGCCCACGAATTACATCCCCTTTGCTCATTATTTGAGTCAATTTAAGAAGGCTGAATGTCCTGTGGATGAACAGGGGGAGGTTACGGAGAGGATTAAACGCATTGTGTTTGTTGCCACGGACGATCCGGTTGTTGTGAAGGAGGAGATTGCCAACTTGCCTAATCATATTGATGAGCGTACAATTTTGTGGAATGACTGTCATGAAATGTCATTCTATTTCAACCCCACGGATGATAGTGCCTTCCATTTGAATGGGGATGGGGAGGAGGGGTTTAAAGATGGGTCAGATGATAATTGTTTTAAGAGATACCACAGGAATATTGCAAGTGTTGCGGATATGATGATATTGGCCAAGTCGAGGACTTTTGTGTGAGTGTTGATTGTCTCTTTTTTTGGCTTGCAGCCGTGTATTTTACTGGTTTCGTGCTGATATCAAACTCTTTCTGCATTCATAATCATATAATAATACTTCAGTGGCGAGTACAACTCCAACTGGGGACGTTTACTACGAACCATGAGGGTAAGGTTAGACGACTCGCCCATTCTTCAAGACGATAGTGGGAACAGTAGTGGTGGTAATAAGATATTTGGAGACGTGTCACCCAAGTTAACAAAAACTCTTGATATGAGAACTGCGTGGGGGCCGACCATTGCGAGGCTGCCAGGGATGTAATAATAATAATCATATTAATTTACAATGTTAAGGTATGATCAGTGCACATCAATAATAT